>OZ023275.1:14771221-15081093 GCA_964007475.1 Hybos culiciformis | reverse complement strand
GGTATATATATATATATTTAACTTTTCTTACAATTATCACTTATTTCGTCATAATTCTGCTGGCGCTGCATCATTTGTTGTTCATCATCAGCATGTGATCTTAAATGATTCAATAAATCTGTACGACGCACAAACCGTGCTCCACACAAATTACAAATATGAGGCCGATCATTTTGATGATTTATCATGTGAGCCAAAAGACTAGATTTTTTCCGAAATCTCCTACTACAAAAATCACACGGATATGGACGAAGCGCAGTGTATTCATCTTGATCAGTTGGCAATGGCACATCGATTTCATCAATATTTTGATTATCTATAATTTGTTCCACGGGAATTTCCACTCTAAAAATTCCATAAAAAAAAAGTAATTATACAATTGTTGATTTATTTTTAAATTAAATAAATACCGTTCTTCACCATGCTGTTGAACCCAATCATCAGTTACCACTTCCTCTGTAACTTGACATTCAAAATATTGTTGTTGTTGTTGCTGCTGCTCCTGTTGAGATTGTTGTTCATGCTGCTGCTGTTGCTGTTGATTATTATTCTGAAATTCTGAAGAATTTGCAGAGCTTATAACATGTTCATCATCTGAATTTTGCATCATCGGCATATTATCAACGTCAATCAATCCATATTCTATATTCGTTACAATTTGTCCTCCTAATGTTGACACTTGACCATCTTGTGCCATAAATATAAGATTTTCTGCTGCAATTTGTTGTAAACTATTTTTAACATCAATGTATTGTTGTTGTCTTTGACTAGAAGAGATTACATTTTGTTCATTTCTATGAGTCAATGTTATAATCTCTTCGGATGTAATAATTCGTTCAGAACCAGATGTTTTCTCAACTGGTACCCATTGTATAGCAAAACTGTGTTCGTTCATAGCTTTGGATGATAAATAAATTGAATTAGGTATATAGGTATTATGTAACTACCTACTTAGGAAGGATATAGGTATATAGATAAATAAAAATTTGATTCCTTTTTTGATAACCACCCAATTGATATCTTCGATTAAGTAGAAAGTAGACTATTTATAATATTATATATCCCAATTTGAAGATAGGTAGATACCAGAGACTAATGCACTATATCTTCTAACATATAATAATAATAACTTAATTGAATTCGAAATCAGTTCGGCACTCGAAAAATATAATGTATGTAAAATGTATGTAAAATATAAAATGTATTCTCCGCCGACCGAATCAGAAATTCATACATACAGAACAGAATCATAAAAAAAACAACAATAAAATAGCGAAAATAACGTTAACGAATAACGAAATCAAAACAAAAAAGTGACAACAAAAAAACATAAACAAAAACAAATCAACAAAATCACATGTTTTTTTATAAAAATGACAAATGACTAACACCAAAACAAAATCATATGTTTTTAAAGTTTATCAATGCCCAAAAAAAAAATTTATTGTCATCTCTTTTACACATTACCATTTCATTTTTCTACCTACTTTTTAATTCAAGAAAAATGAAGAGTACAACAAAAAATTGAGGGAAAAAAATGAATGAATGGTATCTTCTAGCCAAATAATGTTTAACACCTACACCTACTGTTCCTGCTGCTAAATCAAAAATTTACCTATCTTTATTTTTTTTTTTTTTTGGTTACTACAAATTTCTTCAAATTAAATAAAAAAATTTTTTTTATTCAATTTTGAATATAAAAAAAAAGAATTGGGTAATGGAAAATTTTACTTCAAAAAAAAAAAATTTTTTTTTTCTAAAACAATTGCGTCATCAAAATTTGATTTAAAAAAAAAAATTTTTTTTCGCCATTTTTTTAATACGAATATTTTATTTTAAATTTTTATTAAAATTTTTTTTTTTTTATTCTTTGAGGTTATAAACTCTTAACCTTAAAAATTAACTGAAAATTATAATAAATTTACCTTTCAAATTAATATTTTTAATTTTTTAAAATTTTATTTTATTATGGAGAAAATTTAATTTAAAAAAAAAAGTTAATTGAAAGCACGTTTTCAACAAAAATCTGCCATTAAATGAAAAAAGAATATTATTTCTTTTTTCATTTTTTTTTTTTGTTGTTTTGTAACAAGCAAAGGAGGTTTATGGGGCATTATTGAAGAGGGGAATTATAGAAATCACGAAATATTGTACAGTGTGGAACAAAAAATTATTTACACACGACGAGTGTATAATGAATGATAAAAAATAAACTTTTTTTTATTACTTATTCTCAGTTAGAAATAAGATATGGTATTATTTTAATTCTAAGACAAGTTTTTTTCTTTTTTAAAAAAAAAAATATAAAATACATTTTTCTTCTGGCATATCTTAAAAAA
Organism: Hybos culiciformis; assembly: GCA_964007475.1. Classification (NCBI taxonomy): domain Eukaryota; kingdom Metazoa; phylum Arthropoda; class Insecta; order Diptera; family Hybotidae; genus Hybos; species Hybos culiciformis. The sequence goes on along the minus strand of OZ023275.1, from coordinate 15,078,754 downwards.
AAATGTTTAAAACAAGATCACAACGTAATCGCCTTTAATTGTCAAAGAACATTCCTTGATTTTTTTTTTTTTTTTTTTTTATTTATTTAGTTCATTTATTTAACATTGATCTTATAAAAGTAAAACTGAAATTGTTGTTTTGACATCAAATATTGTTTAATTTGTACTGTTTGTTTAAATCAAATATATTTTTTTTGCACTTTTATTTATTACTCCTTATTTTTATTCGACAGTGGTTCTTTACTTTTTCTTATTTTTAATTTAAAATAGAATGGAAGTTGTGAAAAATTGTATGTCCAAATTTTTCTTCGTAAAAATGCCGTCAAACAACGTTGCGAACGAATTTTGATTTTGACGGTTCGTGACGTAACGTGCTCTTTATGTGGTGCCTCCTTTCGACAATTAATTTTTTTTTTTGCGTTTATATAATACTACCATTAGATAGGCAACAGGGCATCATTTGTTTTCATTTTATTTTAAAATAGAAAAAAAAAACAAAATAAATAAAACAAATGATAATTCAAATCAAATCCGAACCAACATACAAGATACAAGATACAAGTATAAATAGTACAAAAGTTCGTACAAGTAAATAATAATATAGTTAGATTTAGATTAGAATAGAATTGAAATGTTTTATAACGTAAAGAAGAAAGTTTAAAATAATATTTTTTTTTTTTTTTAGAGTTGTTACTGCTCTGTATATCAACTTAATTTACATTTTATTTTATTGGAGTAAAAAAAAAAATCATGAACGATGATGAATTTGATGAAGAAGAAATTTTAATTTATTTAAATTTGGAACCAAATCTTCAATCCAATGAAATAGATGGAGACCCAAAAATAAAAATAATCGGAATTGCTGATGAAAATCCAATTATTGAAATTAATGGTAAAATTTTTAAAGGTTTGTAGTTTTTTAAAATTTTGTCTACCTAACTTACCTAGGTATTTGTATATAAGTTGAGTTGAAAAGATTGAATGTAGACTCATTTTGAAATGTAATTTAAGATTTAAATTTATCCATATCTTTTCACTATCAAAATGTAATATAACATATAACTGTTCTTTAAAGTTTTGATCACGGTTTCACAACAAATTATTTTGGCAAAACTAGCTAATTTTATTAATTTTTCTTCATTATTAAGAGGTCTGTCTTGAAGTTCGCGAATATATTAGGTACCTATTGTAATCTTGTCCCTACATCTTCCGAGTACCTTTCTTTCACTTTTGTTTAAACATATATTTATTTAATTTTATTTAAATTTGACAATTGTAATATAATTCAATTTAATCAAGTTCTTATTAATAACATTGTAAATAATACAGTATGTACATCTTATTAGGTATATAAATTCAAAACATTAGGAAAAATAAACCCCATTGTGCTTAAATAAACTGAATTAGACAAAATTCTACTATAAGTTTCGTTACTGCTCCATCACTATTAAGTATTGCTTACTTATATTCATAATCATTTGAACAAATATCTAATAGGTATATTGTGTAAATGAAATTTTTTGTACGTACCTATTTTATTATTTTAGGAACTTATGATTTTAGCATTGGAACATGTGTATTCTTCGAAAAAGATCCAGATCCACCGCCCTACGATCCGCTATACGATAAAAATCCTGAAGTAATGTATAAATGTTTTGCGAAGACAACTAAAATTTTAAACACAAAAAGAATATTTATAGAAAAAAAAACAAATGACGAAGCAAGCAGTGATGCACCGTTGGAAAATGAACCAAACTTAATTATAGAATCAGATAAAATATCATATGAAGATACCTTAAAATCTCTAGAACTAGTAGAAGAGAAAGAACAAAATGCATCGAGAGATAATAGAGAAAAATTAAGAAAAAAAATGTATGTTGATAGTGAAAGTGATTAGTTTTGTAAAGGCGTACCAATTGTAATTGAATTTCTTAATTTAATAATTTTTTATCAGTAATTAAATTCTGGTAGAGTTATCTGGGAATCGCTTACATAGCAATTGAGTGTATAATGTTTCAATGTGAAATCCTTAGATCTGATAAATATTTTATCTCGTAAGAAAAAAAAATGAAGAAAACAGAGCATCAAATAAATCATATGTACAATCTGCAAACACTGTATTTTAATTTTAATATTTAGTTCCATTCAAATTCGTGAAAGTTTATAATTTTTTAATAAGGTTTTCCAATTTCAACAATGGAAAAAATCTACATGAAATATAAAACAAGTCAATATTTTCATAATATGATTAGAAGAGCATTTTAAAAAAATAAAATGTTTAAGCTTGTTACAATCATTTCGATTTATTGTATTGGTCTTCAACTGAATGAAAAAATAATAAAATATCTTTCGATGCATTAAAATTAGATAGGATATATTTAAAAAAAAAATCTTTTTTTTATTAAAGTTGTTTAGATATTTCATTCAATCTAAAGAAAGTTAGAGAAACCATTCATTAGATAAATAAAATAAAAGCAAACCCAGCTTCGAGATGGTTAAAAATTTGTTGGTCAGAAATCAGAATGAGGTTTTAAGTATAAACTTAATTTTTAAATTCATGGTAGATATGTAAATTGATTATTTCACCTTTTTTTTTTAAGAAAACTAAAAAATTCAGCAAAAAAAATTACGATGTTGTAGGCCTGAGTTTTAAGTCCTTAAATTTGTTTGGTACGAGTGGGAATACGAAGGAAATTTTTTGTTCGCAAAGGATATAAAACTGCGAGAAAGATATAAAAGATCAAGATGCTAAACTTTGATATAGGTAGGAAATATTTAGCACTTACATTTTCATCACTTTGGCTTTCTTTCTTTGGTTTAAAAAAAAATACCAAAAGGGAATCTTTTCCCGACATCAACGATTATAGAGTTTACAAACATCAAATGTTTAATTTACGAAATTCGATATTAGGTATCAAGAATTTTCTATTGAATAAAAAATTAATTATAAGGACATATTTAAAAAAAAAAATTGAGCCGTAACGACCTTCTTCTCACCACAACGTAAAAATGTTAAAAAATGTAAAAGAAACCAGCGTCCGCGTATTATCACCTTTCACACTTTAATAGATAATCCACAAAATACTAAATTAAAACTTTTTTAATAAAAATAATAATTTAATAAAAAGGGTTCGGCATAACCGCATAACCACTTATATTTAACGAACAATATTTTACAGCGCGACGTTCAAAGCGCATCAGTTGCGTTGATCTTATTTTCAGCATTAAAAAGAAAAAAAAAATTAAACAAAAACATATGTTTTTGACTTTTTTATGGAACAAGTGAAATTTTTAGTAGTGCATATTTTTAAATTAAATTATAAGTTCCTTAAAAAGATTTTTCTGGAATTAAAAACTATCTATTAATTTATTATTTTTTTTTATTATTTGGTTTTCGTTATTTGCAATTTTGGCCGTACTTATGAATTAATTGAAATTATTATTATTTTTAATTTTAGTAATATAATATAACATAAAATTGGAATAAAAACAAAACAGGAATTTTCTTTTTTATTTTTGTTAAATTAACAATAATGACGATTTATGTTTTTGGTTTAACTGCCAATGGTGAATTGGGTTTAGGCGGCATTGAAGAAGATAACGTTTTTACTCCTCGAGAGGTAAATTTTTCTTATTTATTTTCGTAGAGGATGCTTGAAGGTAAAAATTACAAAAAAAAAAAAAAAACTAGAAATAAAGGAAATTGCAAATGCAAATAAGGTACCTACCTACTGCGTAAGCCAGAACTCATAAACCAATGTTAACAGCCCATGTCATAAATCTCATCCACACAATTCACAACACCAAATATTTTAGTCAGTTACATTTTCTCCAATTTCGTAGGTATTCAAACTGAAATATTGTCTTTAACCAGCCCACACATACCTAGTATGATGACGAAATAGTTGATGACTTAGTTGCTAATCATAATATACTTACCTAATTATTTATTTTTTTTATTTTCAGTTAGAATGGTCAGGAGATGATAATGTTTTAGATGCCAGCTGTGGTGACACACATACACTTTTTTTAAGTAAAAATGGAAAAGTTTATTCTTCCGGCAATAATGATTTTGGACAACTTGGTCATGATGGAAATAGAAAGCGTCCAAATTTAATATCCCATCTAAAAGATATAAGACAAGTGCGATCTGGTTATGAACATTCATTGGCGCTTGATGATTGGGGTCAAGTTTATAGCTGGGGCAATAATAATTTCGGTCAATTGGGAAATGATAATAAAAGTCAATCACAACCGAAAATAATAAAAGATTTAGCATCAACAAATATTGTTCAAATTAGTTGCGGATTTTATCATTGTTTAGCTTTATCTAATAATGGTGAACTTTATTCGTGGGGTGGAAATTACCACGGCCAGCTGGGATTAGGTTCAAAAGCTGAATTTATATCAAAACCAACCATAATTAAATCATTGATTGGTATTCCAATTGCATTTATAACTTGTGGAGCTAATCATAGTTTTGTTATTAGTAAATCTGGTACAGTTTTTGGTTGGGGACGTAATAATAATGGTGAAATTGGTAGTAATGATCAAGAAACTAAATTATATCCGGTTCAATTGAAAACTTTAAGAAATTTAAATATTCGTTATATATCGTGTGGTGAGGATTTTTCGGTTTTTTTAACAGCTGAAGGAGGTGTTTTTACATGTGGAGCTGGTAGTTATGGACAATTAGGTCATGGTGGACTTAATAATGAAATTTTGCCAAGAAAAATTGTTGAATTAATGGGTAGTAATATATCACAAATTGCGACAGGTAAATGTTTCAATTTATAATTAAAAAAAAAATAATTTATGCATTTATTTTCGTAAAACAAAGAAAAAAAAATTCTAAGTCATTTACAATAATAGTACTTATTTTTTATCAAGAATACTTTAAATGTGATATTAGGGACATTATTATCGTTTGTAAACAAGCATTAATATACATTTAAAAAATTACAAAATAAAATATACCGGCCACAAAAATCTTTTTGTTTGTGGTTTTTGTGGTCTCACAAAACATGTTATCAGTTAAAATATCCAAATAACTCAATGTTGTTCCTTTAAATATTTTGCTCATAATTTAATTCACATTCACAATGATAATTGTAAAACATTTGAATTTTGTTAATAACAATTAATAAATTAAGACGAGATAGAGATCGATATTCCTCCAAAAACGAAGTAAAACCAAAAAAAAAATTGAGTTGTTGATAATGTAACAGAAATACTTATTAAAATATCCACAAAATGCTATTGTACTTCGCATTATAAAACGGAAAATAATAGTACAATGCAATACTTGTAATATTAATTGTAATATTTGGAAATATATAGGTATATTATAATATATGTTGTAAATATTAATTTAGATTTTAAGTTTAATAATTTTGCTCTCCTTTTTTAGGCCGAAGACATGCTCTTTGTCTTGACAGAAAAAAACTTTATGGATTTGGATTGGGATGTTCAGGTCAGCTTGGCAATAGAACTAATAATTCTAATGTTCCGATAATTATTCTCGGCCCATGGATAAATTCAAACGAAATAATATTAAATGAAAATTTTATTGAAATGAATGTAAAAAAAATTGTATCTGGTGGTGACAGAAGTATTGTGATATTAGAAAATTCTATTTCGGATGACTATCGCGAATATAATGAAAATACCCAAATTTTAAATTTAACAAAAAAAATTTGTGAAACAATATTAGAAGTGCCTTTGAATTCAAAAGTCAATTTAGATTTAATTACGATTTTAGAAATTATTTTTAAATCACAAGCATGTTTGAATGGCTCTTTTTTATTGCCTTCTCATTATGGTTCATCAACTAAAAACAATGGTAAATATTTTATAATTGTGAAATAATAGGATGAATTAAATTTTTTTTATTACTACCACACATAAATAATGTAACTAAATTGTTGTTGTTTAATTTTTTTTTTGTTCTGTTTCCTTAAATTTAAAACTCATAATGAATTAATTAATGATAAACAAAACCTGGTTTGTTCTAAGAAATTCGAATATTCTCAAAATACCAATTTTAATTTAATTGATTTTAGTACAAACTATAGTATTAATATTTATATTATAGTATCCATGAAAATATCTAAGATTAGCTTTCAAAAAGATTAGCTATAAAAACCTGTTGAAACGATAAATTTTGCATTGTAAGAACGAACATGGACGAAATTCTTATTAAATTATTAGGTAGATTATAATTTTCTTTTTATTTTTCTCCATTTTATTTTAATCAATCATTTAGGAATCAATTTACCGGAAGCTATTGAAGTTTTTGAAATAATTCGCAAAATTGAAAATGAAAGTATTAAACATATTATTTGGGATGGAATCACTAATGAAATATTGCAATCATTGGTGGCAGCACCACCAGATATTGAATCATTGAGAATATATATAATATTACCGATCTTTCATGAATTTGTAAATGCAAAAAATTACAGAGAATTGCATACGCCTTACAGTCAAGCTGTACAACGTTTAACTGAGATACCAAAAAAAATTTTGTCCCGATGGTGGTCGTATATTGATACAGAATATTTTGAAAGATTAGTTCAAAGCTTTAAGTCTGTGATACTTTATATAATTCAATTTAGCTGGAATGTTCAAAAAGGAACCGATAAGAAGAGAGTTAGATTTGATGCAAACTTAAATCATGCATTAAATTTTTTAATAATACTTTACCGAATAAATAATTCGGATCGAATAGATAAAATAACTTATGATTTCTTTTACTTGCCGGAGTTAAATGAGGTTATTGACGTCCAACAAGATTATATTGATTGGATGCTAGACAATAATGTAAGTATTATTTTGTACACAGTTTGTATACAGATAAGATAACGATGATTAATCACAACATCAAAAAAAATAATAAAATGTCGGTAGTCTTTAGGGAAATTATCGACATAATGGAATGCAAAATGCGCCAGGAGACATGAACTACTCAAATGCATTCTATGTGTAAGAGTAGCTTATTAATATACCACTTAAATTGGGAAGAAGATTACAATATATACTTATTTTTAAGAAACGAAATATTAACATTAAATATGCTCTAAATAATTTTTTTTTTTTTTAGCCTAATAGATTTTATTTATGTAATTACCCATTTATTTTTGATGCCACTGCGAAAACTTTATTATTACAAACAGATCAAGCACTTCAAATGCACTCCGCAATGAATGCTGCTGCCACGCGTGGACTTTTTTCGTTATTCACATTGCAACCTATTCCAATATCTCAGTATGTGGTTCTAAATATTAGCCGTGAAACTTTAGTTGAAGATACATTGAGAGAAATTCAACAGTATGGTCCGAATGATTTGAAAAAACCGTTAAAAATAAAATTTTTCAACGAAGAAGCTGAGGATGCAGGTGGTGTTAGGAAAGAATTTTTTATGTTACTATTGAAAGATATATTGGATCCAAAGTATGGAATGTTCAAAGATTACGAAGAAACTCGAGGAATGTGGTTTTCGCATTCTACTTTTGAAGCTGAAGACATGTATTTATTAATAGGTGTTATTTGTGGTTTGGCGATTTATAATTTCACTATTATAAATTTACCATTCCCACTGGCGCTATATAAAAAACTTCTAGATGAATCTATTTGCTTAGACGATTTAAATGATTTATCACCATCGATGGCAAAGTCTTTAAAAGATATTTTAAATTACGAAGGTGATGATATGGAAGAAGTGTTTTGTTTAAATTTTGAAATTACCCGTGAGTGTTTTGGAGAAGCAATAACAACTCCTCTTAAACAAAATGGTGAAAAGATTGCTGTTAATAAAGAAAATAAGAAAGAATTTGTAGATTTATATGTAGATTTCATATTTAATAAATCAGTTAAGGATCAATTTAAAGCATTTCGTGATGGTTTCATGAAAGTATGTGGAGGACGAGTTTTGTCAATATTCAAAGCACATGAACTGATGAATGTTGTAGTTGGTAATGAAGATTATGATTGGAATGGTGAGTACTAAGCTTTATATCTTCGAATAAAATTTCAAAATATGTAGTTCAAAAAGAATCATTTAAAATATAAAATGAATTCGACTTATATGGTTTATAATAACTTATTTTCTTATTTCATACCTTAAAATTTAATAATGACGGTGGCAAAAAATAATTATTTCCTCAACATTATATGGATTATCACATTATTTGTTTCATTTGAATTGTCAGTTAAATTTTATGCATGATTATGTATAATTTTTATTAATATCACAGTATTAATAATTTTCCTAAAACTTCTTCAAACATGTAAGAATGCATTCAACTAATTAATTAAAAATATTACATCCTTATTGCCACTCTTGTATTTTTCATTTTGATTGTGTACTCTATATTCTGTTTATTTAAAATTATTTGTTTTGTAAATATTTTCTTTAATTTCAGCTTTAGAAGCTGAATGTGAATATAAAAATGGATATAGCTATATGGATCAAACAATAAAGTGGTTTTGGGAAGTATTTCATGAACTCCCGCTCATTGAAAAGAAGAAATTTTTATTATATTTAACTGGAAGTGATCGAATTCCAATACAAGGAATGAAAGCAATAAAAATTATTATTCAACCAACTACAGATGAAAAATTTTTACCAGTAGCTCATACTTGTTTTAATTTATTGGACTTACCAAGATATAATACAAAAGAACGATTAAGATATAAATTATTGCAAGCCATTCAACAAACTCAAGGTTTTTCACTTGTATAGGGAAAAAAAATACACTAAAAATGAGTTCAATTTCTTCAGCAAATCTTAGGTAGACGATGAAATTGTAAAAAAAAATTTAAATGGAAAGCAAAAATAATACACAATGTATATTTATTCATAATGGCAATTTAGTTGAAATTATACGAATTTAAACTATTCTTTCTTTTATTTTTGCCTTTGCTTTGGTAATCATTAGTAAGAATTTTTTTTATTTTTGAATTCAAAAATTAAATTTTTTTTGTACGATTATTAAACATACATGGTAATGTCTCTCTCATATGTCAAAAACAATTTATATTTTTAAATCAATTTATTTTTTATGAAAATTCCCAGTTAAAAAAAAAAAAAAATTAATAAAAAATTTTAATTTGAAAGAAATAAAGTAATTTGATTAAAAATGATCCAGTCTCTTAAAAATTTAAGCAAATTAAATAGCAGTTTCATAATCGGTGGTAGTGGTAGATTTCAATCAACTTATAGTAAAACTCGATGTAATTTGGTGTTGACAAAAGAATCAGGTGTAATTTGCCAAGGTTTTACCGGAAAACAAGGTACATTTCATAGTCAACAGGCAATTGAATATGGGACAAAAATGGTTGGTGGAGTATCACCGAAAAAAGGTGGAACCCAACATTTGGGAAAGCCTGTTTTCAAATCAGTATCAGAAGCTAAAAAAGCAACGAAATGTCATGCAACGGTCATTTATGTACCACCACCCGGAGCAGCTGCAGCTATAATGGAAGCTCTAGATTCTGAAATTCCTCTTATCGTTTGCATAACAGAAGGTGTTCCCCAACACGATATGGTTAGAGTAAAACATGCTTTATTATCACAAGACAGATCAAGATTGATTGGACCAAATTGTCCTGGAATCATTGCTCCAGAAAGATGTAAGATTGGTATCATGCCTGGACATATTCACAAAAAAGGCAAAATCGGAATTGTATCAAGATCTGGAACTTTAACTTATGAAGCTGTCAATCAAACTACAGCGGTTGGATTAGGTCAAACTCTTTGTGTTGGAATTGGTGGGGATCCATTTAACGGAACTGATTTCATTGACTGTTTAGATGTATTTTTACAGGATCCAGAAACACAAGGTATTATTTTGATTGGGGAAATCGGTGGCTCAGCTGAAGAAAATGCAGCCGAATTTTTAAAGGAAAACAATTGTGGAGAACGAGCGAAACCAGTAGTATCATTTATAGCTGGTTTAACTGCTCCGCCTGGCCGTAGAATGGGACATGCTGGTGCTATTATTTCTGGCGGAAAGGGAGGAGCTACTGATAAAATTGCAGCTCTTGAAAGTGCTAACGTTATTGTAACAAGAAGTCCAGCTCTAATGGGAAAAGTACTTATTCAAGAAATGAAAAAAAAAAATTTAGCTTGAATTTTGAAGATAATAAAAAAAATATTTTTAAATTTTTTTTGCTTATTCTAAATCTGTGAAATAAAAACAATAGGTATATTAAATAGAAAAAATTTCTCATTATCTAGAAATCTACATATCGATTCTAATAACTTTATTTTTTTTCCATTAATTATGATTGAGATGTTTCCGAAATTGTTATTCACTTCAATAATCAAAAGCTGTGAACTTTCCGCGGCTAAAAACGATATTTTTTACTCATTAATTTCCAGAATTTAAAAAAAATATCTTCTTTCAGCTGTCTTGAATCATGATCCAGAAATGGACCTGACTATAAGCAAAGAAAATATAAGGATTAAGAAGTGAAACGATCAAACAATTTTTTTTTTGACTAAAATTTTTTAATTTGTATTTGTAACTCATATTTTATTTATAAATTCATTAAAAAAGTTCAAAATAAAGTTTGATGACACGTTTAAATTCAAAAATATATTCAAAATATATTTTGATGACGCGTTTAAATCCTCTGCGTTTCCCTTCTTACTACTATTTTCTTTGCTATAAGCTATAAAATTGTCGCAGTAAATAATTTGTATATAACCAAAATACATATGGATCATTTTCAAATTATCAAAATGATACATTTTGAAAAATTTGTTTCGTGCTCAGCTGGAGGCTGGAAACTAAAATTATTTCGATAACTTAATCTTGCACTTGAAAATTCATTAAAATTACTTAAATGATTTATAAAAATAAACAAAAATGTCACTACTTTTGAATTAAAATTAAAAAAAACACTGCTTTATATCACAAAAGTTTATTAAAAAATTAATGTTAGGTAATTCAATAATTGAATAGAACTAATAATAAGGATATAACTTTTCTAAAAATATTTTAATAACGAAACTACTTTAAATACCAATAATTAGGAGAAGTGAATACAATAATAATTAATAGTTCATTGAAATAAAAATTTAAATTCAAAAAATTTATTAATAAATTAATGTAAGGCATAAAATATTAACAAAACAGTACATATTCCAATAACGCCACCCAATATCAATGAATCCCTTCGTTTTTTAATATTTATTCTCTGCATCAAGCTGTAAAAAAGAAATCCATTAATTCCTTATTAGAAATTGGATCATTGGTCGATTATTAAAACTATTGGAAAATATTTCTATAAATACTTAAATTGGAATATCATGTAATAACACAATACATGTCGTAAATGTAAGTAAGTAAATAAAAACCTAAAATGCATCTTGATAAGTGCAATTATTGTACATAAATTGATTTAATTTTTTTTTCACTGTACTTACCTAGAAATTAATGGAAATCTATTGGATATATCGTTAAATCTTGTTTGAAGCCGCTTAAAAGAATTACGTTGTGAATATAAATGCTCTTTAGTTTCCATTGCAATCATTATTTGATCATTGATTAAGTTGTGAGAGCTACAAAAAAAAAAATAAAATGCTTAATTAAATTCAATAAAATACCAACAGTTAAAGATGTGATAATTTTACAGAGGAATTTTTACGATTAAAATAAATTGTCCGTGGAAGATGTAAAGCAGGTTGGTTGGATGGCTATCACGTACACTTATGTCGTTCTGTCTGAAGAATTGTTAACAGTACAAATCATCTTTAACATTTACCAAATTCGAACATTTTTTAATATTAAAAGGAATGCAATATAATTTTTTGAAAATTCTGCGCAATACGGAACAAATCAGATTAAGTCGCAATATAATTTTCTTTGTTCTGAATATTTTATTTTTAATTTAAGAGCTAATATTTCTAATCTTATATTACTTATGAATGTGTCCACTTTCTTTAAGATACATGTCTCTTCGTGATAAACCAGAAGTTGATGGACTTTGTGAAAGCTCTGATCCTTTCAATAGTTCTTCTCTTTCCATTCGCGTAGTATAATTAGCGCAAATTTTATTGTATTCTTGTCGATATCTATGTAGAAAAAAATAAAGAATATTATTTACATGAAATTATTAACACATAAAAATTTAACATAATTATGAAATAATTTACCCTTGTAAAATCTCTCTGTGCCTTTGCAATGTGTGCATAATGGCTGTACCTTGTGTAGCAGTCGTACTCATGTCTTCATTCAATTCCGATAAATGATCTAACATTTCAGCTAACTAGAAAATGAATAAAATTTTTACAAACTTAGAAGTTATTATTTCATCAAAATGAATAGTTAAATATGGGTTATTTGTATAAATTTCATTCAAAGCTAATGTATATGTATAGTGCATACTTTTGTTGTAAATTTGAGTGAATAGATGAAATTAACGCATGCATTAAATAAGGAAAACACTTTTTTTTTGGATTACATATTATTTACTTCAAATATAGTTGGAATTCGAAAAATATTTACTTTCAATAAGTCTATTCTCGAATAATAATTCGAAGAAGTGATAGGTAGGTATATATTCAACAAAATTTTTCTTAAGTTAGGTATAACTCAAATGGGAAATAGGATGATCATAAAATAATTTCTTGCAAAATATACTCACTTCTGATGATAGTGTATCAAAAATGTGCTCATTTAGAAGTGGAGAATTATCTGAGGTAGGACCGCCGGAACCAACTTTGCTAAATGCCACTAATTTTAAATCAATTTCATTCTCAAGCTGTCGCGCTTGTTTTCTTGAAGCTATAAAAAAAATTAATTAATGTTAATTTAGGTATTTTTAATTAAATAAACAAAAATTATTTACAATTGAATGGGTAGGTACGTAATATTTTTATTGACAAGGCAACCATTATATGAAGTTAAAACGTAGGGGTTCGGTAATAAATATTGAAACTGATGATTTCAGATTTTGGATTTGGATCATCCAAAAAGTTGAGCTGTTAAAGTAAAACAATCGTGAACTGAACAGATAAATAGGATTTGAAGTTAAAGAGATTTCCATTTTTTAAGTGTCGTGTCAGTCAAATATAGATGATTTTTTAAAAGAATTACCTTACCTAAATGTCATTTATGTACAAAAAAAAAAACAATAACAATTTTAAGGAATTTAAAAATTAATATTACCATCATAGTTTTTTGTGCCCATATTTTAAAATTAGTTTTTTATTAATTTGAAATTTTTTTTAATATTTATTTTCCTCCTTTTTAATAATATTTTTAAATTTTTTTATTTATCGTCTTTGAGAAATGATTTCTTTTATTTTGTCATCACTCATCTGCTAATTTAATTGCTAGGCATTTAGTGTTACGCCATCTAGCCGTTTTATTTGATACTTTTTTGGAATGTAAATCTTGGTGTAAAAAAAAGAGTGAATACATTTTTGAATTCTGTTGCTCATGCTTAATCAAACTTTGTATTATTCTTTCTTCCATCCGATCCCCGCTTACTAAATAATTTTTTACCTTTTTCTCGTATTTTTTATATTTACTTTTAAACAAAAGGACGGAGATGAATGAGCAAGATCACTAGTGTAAATTCACTGACAATCATACGCTTTAGCTGATTTGAGTTTATCTCTGGCATAAGAAAAGTAGAAAAAGAAATCTTAGGCTCGGACGAATAAGATAAGACAAAGGTATTTGAATTATAATGGTTTATTTTTATTATTAGAACCTTTGGACTTAATGTGTATTTCTTCCAATAATTTTCAATTTCAAAATTTACCTAAAAAATTTGGAAGAAGTATACTATAGTTGTATATAACAATTCTATTTTTACCTATACATATATAGATATACGTATATTCCATATGCATATATATGAAATTTGGAAATTTTTATTGGGCATTGAATAATTTACATTTTGTTCCAAAACGTTATATAAAATATTAAACATTATATGTATAGGTGTAACTGCAACTTTTTAAACATGATGATTTTAGGGAATCGCAATAATCCCAATTATAACATTAGTAAAAACAGGAAATGATCCACTTATAAAAATAACAATAATAATAATGCTAAGTTACTTTTACATTTTATTGAAATTTTTTGATAATTAATTCATACATAAATCTGAAAACTTTTTTATAAATAAAAACTTATAATTATGAATTTAAATACATGATACAACGATAAATCATCGATTTCATCAGATAATATTTTGAAAATAGAACTTTGTTTTTGAACAGTCACTTCTTATTCTTACTTATTAATTTTTTTTTAAATTAAATTAAATTAATGAAATTATTTTGAAAATGCTGAATAATAAAAAAAAATAAGAATGGCTTAATGTAGCTTAGAATGAAACCAAAAATAATAAGTAGCAGCCCTCTCGGGCTTGCAAAAATTTTCGTAGCCATCGATATCTTCCGTTGTCTTAGGGGGGTATTCATAATAACATTTTTGATAAGCTTTATAATATAAAATTTTAGTTTTCAAACCCATAAATAATGTTTAGCTTAAAATTAAAAATGACAGTTCAAAAACAAAATTTATTCAAATTTTCATTTTTTATTTCATTAATTATAAACTATTTAGTTTTAATGATTACAATAGAAATTTTTTTTATTAATTTTAATACACAAGATAGGACACACTCAGCCTAATTTAAAACTTCGAAACACACTTCACATTTATTTTGAAAATTTTAATTCTGATCATTTAAAGCTAAAAATAATTTCCAAGGACTAGAAATGCAGTTAAAGCGATATCTTCTTATTATTATTTTGTATTGATAAAGTTATAACTCTGTTTTCCTAATGAAGGGTATTCGATTATGTTTTTTAATTTTTTTATGATTATTATTTTTATGTATTCCAATAATTTTTACTTCAAGATCTATTAATATTTAGCAATTATAAGCTTTTATAAAATATAAATTTGCTCGTCCAATACTTTATAAGCGGCAATACAAATAAAAATAGGAAATACAGTACAAAACCTCAGGGAGGATAAAATGAAAACATAAGAAAACCGAAAACTTACCATAATAATAATAATATTCTGTCCTTAGTAAATTATGTTCATTTTCAAAGTATAGTTTTAAGTCCCCCAATATGCCAAAATGATTAAGCTAATATCAAAAAATTCTCAAACCGTTCGTTTTAATATCCACTATTTAGTCCTATATTTTTTAATTTGGAATATTTATTTGGCAAACATTTTAGGGAAAAATAATTAAATAAATATAATATATTGAATACAGAAAAAAAAAATGTTTTTGATTTTCTTTAATATTTCATAACATTTAGAAAATAATTTTTATGTTTTGTAAATTTTTTGAAATAGAAATTAATCAGTTTAGTGACAGTGGCTCATTTTTTTAACAATTTTTTTTAAATAAAGTTCAATATAATTCTAAATCTACTTTAAATATATTTTTAAATTTAACTTATTTGGTTCCTTAAATATTTATCTCAATTTATCAAAATTTTATATTTGTTAGTAACAGGTGTTATTTTTTCTTACGATTATTTTCTCTAATTATTAATTTTGATATTTATTGATAATATATCGAAATTAAAGTTTACACATCCTGTCATTTAGAGATCAATACATTATGTAAATGTAATGTTTTTTTTTCAATAAACTCGAATTTATATAATATTATTTATTTATTATAATGAAATGAGTATCAAAAACATATTAAAAAAAAATCTTACTTGCAACTCCTGACTATATGTACATGTTTTCAACCTTAGTAATTTTTATATCGATTCAACCGAAAACTTAAATTGATTGTTAGTTTTTAATTTTTATAATAAAATAATAAATATTATTTTAAAGTTTCATTTCAATTATGATTGATATATAATAAAAAATGTTGAAAGTCTGCTTTTTTTCAAAAAGGAAGATGTATCACAGAAAAAAAAATTCTTGCCATTAAAAGCAAATAGGATAACCCGAAAAATTCAGTTTCGATATTAAATTCACAAACACCGTTGCAGTTAGAACATTATAAAATCTATTAACCGCGCGATTTTTAAAAGGAATATGAAATAAATAAAAACCAGGAAAATTAATTCCGAGTTTCACACGAAGTAGAAAAGGTATGAAGCGATGACATTTAATAATGTTGCTTAAAATAAATAATTAACAAAATTAAAAAAAAAATAAACTAATCAATTTTAATTTATACAAATATTTAATTTCTTTCTTAGTAATTATGTACTTAAAAAAAGTATTTGACTTCTTTTCTAAAAATGTCTGAAAACTTTGAATGATATTTAATCATGTTTGACATTTTTTTCTCTTATTTCCTGTATTTTTTTCGAAATAATACCGCCAAATTGATTTTTTATTTTAGATATCAAACCATGTTTTTGTAATCCTGGTAAAAATGCTATGAACAATGTTGTAAAATATGTCAACAGCAAATTATCAATAACCGAGCCAATATAAGCTCCAAAAACGAGAGCACAAGTCATTGCAATTACAAACTGAAAAACATAAAATAAAGTTGATGACATTATTTTCGACTTACTCCATTTTGGTGTTGGTCAATTATTAGTATAATCTGATATTTATAATAATAACTAATAACAATTCGTCACAAAATAAATTTAGTAAATACCTACTAAAACTTTATTATTTCACAAGTAATTAGGCACCTTGTATTTTAATTCAGAGAAGGTTTCGGAAGTAGAAGACGGTTTTGATAAAACTTTTAATTAAGATCACAGGATCAACACAATAGAGGAGACAACTGACTGCTCTATAACTTCAGATCCACAAGCCGCGCATATTGAAGGAAGTTGTGAAAGTGTACATTTGCATAATAAATAAATAAACTAAATGGTAAAAAAAAATTTGTTTAATTTTCAATAAAATCCACCCACCATTGTAGATTTTTCTTCTTTTGCAGCAAACACCATTTCATAAAATGAATTCAATTTCATTTTTATGGTGCACAGTTCTGTGCAAACTTCTTCAAATTTGTTTTCCTGAGCTCCTAAAAAAATATTTTAAATACATTAATTTTTTATTTATCTTCACTAACCCTAAAAAAATGATAAAACATAATATTTAAGATGAATACATTAGACTTATTGTTACATTTTCAAATCCTATTTAAATATCCAAAATTGTAACCAATAGGAACTTGAGTTTGAGTCTAGAGAACTTCCATCTTTTTTTTATTTTTAAATAATCCTAGAACATTGGCATCGGATGAATTGAATCACTTAACGTATTTACACTTGATAAATATTTTATATTATAATAAGTAGGTAGGTTCCTATCTACCATAAAGGAAATACAAATAATAAACACAGACTCATGCATTGTTCTAAAAATGTTTCCGGAAAAATAAGTGGAAATTTCCACTTTGTAAGAGTGCTTTTTATGCTTGATTTTTTTATATCTCAATATACACTTACCAGTCCAATTATCTGGTTTAAAGATAAATTTCGATAAAATTGGATAAAAATAATCAAATAAAATAATTGTCAATAATAACAAGCAGACAATTGTTAATGTTGAATGATCTAAATACCATAAAATCAAGAATAAAGTTGAAAGTGACCCAAAAATTACAATCGGATAGAATTGTTTATCCCATTTTAGAATTTCTGATCCAAGTAAAATTAATTCCCGCCAGCTTTCTAAATCATGCTTCAATTTGTTAAAAGCTCTTTTCTAAAATTAGGAAAAAAAAAAAACACATTTAATTTATGAAAAAATAAAATTCCGTAAGTTGGAGAATTGTAGTAAGTAGATAGGTATGATTTGGTGATATCTAGTTTTATACGTAAATTTTTAATAGGCTGGAAGGTAGGTAGATATTTTAGAACTTATTGTAGGTAGGTTTGGTATCTATGTTTATCATAGAAGTATGTAACTATAACTATCTACCTCCAAAAATTTTTAAGAATTTAGTATCTTTCCATAAATAAGTAATAAAAAATAGTTAGTTAAAATTAAAAAGTTACAGTTAGTGAGAATCGTACTTTGAGCCCTCTGTTTAGTGACGTCATTATTATTATGTTCAAAGGTTAGCGGTTTTGTTCTTTGACTTTTTTAATTTTTTTTAAAGAAACTACCAACCAATCATTAAAATTTACAAATTTTCTTAATTTATATTAATTTTTATTCTTAATTTTTTGCCTTTTTGCCGCTTTTTCTGTTACAATATTTTTTTTCGTATTCAACAAATATTTAAGAAATAAATCGATTAAATTTCAAAGAAAAATAAAAACAAAAAAAAAGGTAAAAGAAAAAAATTTGAAAAAACTTTACCTGATCGACCGACATAATTCTTATCTTTTTTTGTTGAGCTCCCTCGAATATTTAGAAAAATAAATTGAAATTTTAAAAGTTTTAATTTCTTTTTTATTTAATTTTTTTTTTTTTAAATGCAATTTGCAAATAATTTTAAAATTGTTTCTGCGTTTTAAATTTTTATTTTGACAATCAATAAAAAATGACAATCAAAAAAATCAAATAAAATTTCTTTTCAAGAATCGCAATGTTTTCTGAAGCTGAGTCTCAAGTGGAAAAAACTTATTAGAGATCGACTACAGCGGCTATTTCAATTTCAACTCGCTAATTTTCAAATGAACAAAAAAAAAACAAACAGATAAATTATGTTTTATAACTTCGCTACACTTCAGGTTAGCAACCATGAATTTCTTGGTTTGAAAGTAGGTTGGCGAATGGGGTGACACACTTATAAAAGATGGTTTGGTTTGAAATTAAAAAAAAATTCTTTGTAAAATTAAAAAAAAATTCTTTGTAAAATAAAATTTTATTTTTTCGTAATTTAAAAAAAAAAAATTAATTTTTTTAATTTAAAGAAAAAATGGAAAATAAAAATAATATTAAATTTTTTTTTAAAAATATTTTAATTTATTTTCTTTTTTGACAACCTACAATTTATTATTATTTTTTTATATCGAAGCATTTTAAAGTATGATTTTTTCTGTAAATTTTCTGCAAATTGACAGGTTATACCTTTTTTTTTTTGAAATGCAATAAAACTATGTAGTAAAATTTCTAGGTTTGTGTCGAACCGACTTTCAAACCAAGAAAAAAAAAAATAAAATTTTATATGGCAAACCAAGTACCAAACACAGAACGAACCTATTTTTTTCTGCAAAACACGGAATTCTGTGTTTGTAACCTGAAGTGTAGCGAAGTTATTAGAAAGATTCTACAGTTTTTCTAATTTCGATAAATGCAATGTTAAGTACAATAAAATTTAGTTGAACATTCGTCAAATAATAGAACTAAATACATATTATCTTTATTTATATTTAAAACAAGTCGATTCCGGCGCGAACGTTGTTTCGCTCTAGCCTAGTTTTTATAAAAAAAAATAAGTTATAAATTTTCAGCACAACCAATGTTTGAAAATGGTACTAAAAAATCGAAAAAGTTGACTAGCGCCGAAAGTAGTCGACTTTCTATGATAACCAAGATAACAGACAAGCGCAAACTGCGGCTCTTTGATATTTTTTTCGTGGCTCAATAAATTATTAAGTTATAACTGAAATTTTGTAGCAATGATCAAAGAAAAATTATTTTCTGACCGACTCTCGTATCAATTTTTTAGGCTGGGTTCCAGACGAGACGAGGTAGTTATTAAAAATTGTTTATGAATTTGTGCTAAAAATTTTCTGCATTCATTAATTCAATCCACTTGGTCTGGTCATCAGTGTCTTTGGTTTGTTGACTTTTGTTTGTGGTTTCAATTTTTCGTTCAGTCAGAAATCAGAAGAATTTGTTGTCGACCCCGAGCCATAATTATTAGAAGATAAAATATATTTTTAATCAAAAATAAGAATATTAAAATTGGAAAACATGGAATGGGAATGGAAATGGACGAATTCAAAATGTTTACAATTAATTGAAGAATACTCAAAAAATCTAGAATTATGGAATCCGAATAATATTAATTATAAAAATAGAGATAAACGTAAACAATGCTGGGCTAGAATTAGTGAAAAATTCGATTGTCCACAGGCTGAAATAGAAAGAAAAATGAATGTATTACTTGTAAGAAAATATTCAATGTTAATAATTTTTCTGATTAAAGAATTTTATTATTATTATTATTATTTTTTTTATTATATTTCAGACCCAGTATCGTAGAGAAAAATCTAAAATTTCTTATGGTGGAGAAGGTGAAATACGCCCATCAAGGTAAATATTAAGTAGTTCAATCTTATTTATTTGTTTTTTTTTTTTTGATAAGGAATCCTTGTCTGCGGTCCGGCCCAAATCAATATTATAGTTTAGAAATGTTTGGCAGAAGTAAAGTTCTTGTGAAAATTGTATTTTCAGTACAAATTAAGAAGATTTATTTTTTAAATATATAGATGGTTATGACAGAAGTTGAAATGTATTTGAAAGGAAAAACAATCAAATTAAGCTCTCTGAGAAACTTTTAAATAAATTGTTAAAGAAAATTAGGTACCTATCTATGTTATAATATCGTCTTTATTGTTGAAATTCAAAATATAGTCAAGGATCTACTAGATTTTAAATGAATGACTTTTTCATTTTCTTTCAGATGGTATGCATTCAATAAATTAAGTTTTTTAGAAAATTATTTAAAACGACGAAAAAAAATGTTTTCACGCCATAAAAACACAGTGAGTAAAGTTTTGTTTAATCAATATTTAAAAATTAAAAAAAAATTTTTTTTGGTTTTTTATAGTTAATTTACTAGAAATATATATTCGTTATGTATTTTATATATATGAGATTATGCACTGTAATTGATACCTCTAATACTAAGTCACATATTTTCCGAATTCCTAATTAATATATTATTTTTATAATATTGTTTTAGAAGCCCATTAAGTTTGAAACATACACTAATTTGCAAGAAGCTACTACAACTACACCCACACTGCCAAATCATCAAGAATCTTCAAACAAACTGGTTTCGGATCCGAATATGTCAGATAACAATTCCCTCAGTCCTATTGATAAAATAAATTATGACAATTCAGAAGCATCGCCAAACATTTATTCAATTCAAGAAATGTCCAAGAATATTAACTTTCGGAGTTTATTGCATCATTTAAAAATTCCAGCTATGGATAACGAAATTAATATAAAACATGAAACTTTTGATTGTGATGATAGTAATAATGAAAGTGAACAATATTCCCCAAGAGACTATACTAAAAGTTCCGATAATAATTTTAATGATGTGAATTCAACTTCAAATAAATTTCAATTAGATAATACAGCAAAGAACTACAAATTCAATAATGAGGTTGCTGCATATGATTCTAATGATATTAGTAATAAATTCTTGTCAATGACCTCGTCAGCAATTCAAGATAATCATGACTTTATAGGTTTGAATGTTTCACTGAAACTCAGATCAATGAATGATTCGCAAAGAATAATAGCTGAAAAATTAATATCAGATATTTTATTTTTTGGTCAATTCAATGAGTTAGATAGATCAGCAACAATATGTCCAAATAAAACAAAATGATAAAACCGAAGAACAAATTTACACAAATGCACAAATGTTGACGTCATTACGACCAACTGTCAGCAACAAGATGAAAATCTTGGTCTTTAAAAAAACTGTATTTGTTTATCAATATAAAAATCAAAGTCAAATAAAATACTAGAAATGTTGACGTAAGGAAACCTATATTTTATAAAATTAGTAATAATACATGCTAGAAAATCATATAAATTTAATTATTCGGGAAATCTGATATTTGTTTGTTCTAAATTCTTTTTAATCCAAGCTTCTGCTTTTTGTTTAAGTTTAATTGTATATTCAGGTTGCCAACCTTCAATTTTTCCATTCCTTACAAAACCAGCTTCATTAACATTTAATATTTTAACATCTTTTAATTCTTTACCGTTAACAGCATCATTATTTTTAAAGTTATCAATATTTAAATAATTAGTTAAATTCTCGATTTGAATGTCTGTTAATGTTTTATCTAAAAATTCAGCTACTTTTTGAATAGTTTTTGGAAAATTTCTAACCATATCTTCATAAAACATGAATAAAACATTGGGATAATGTCTATTTTCCCATCCTTCTTCAACATGAGTCCAATATGGCATCCACGGATCTAAAATATTAAAATAAAGAACGACTTTAAAAAATTACAGTACCTTATCACATTTGTGAATAAAAATGTCATATTAGAACGTCATTAAAAATATGAGAACGTCATTAAAAATGTCTTTTATATGAGAATTTGTTTTTATATGATTTACCTACTATATTTTTTTAAGAGATGATAATTATCATCAATTGTATTAATTCAAAAAACTTTGTTTTCGGAAATAAGAATAAAAAGCAATTATTTTTCTTTTCGTGTGACAATTATCTAACTTTCAAAAACCACACAATATGGTATTGAATTAACTCTCCGCTGACATTCTCTTTTTTTTTGAACGTTGTAGATTTTTAGATAATTTTATCTAAATTATTAGTTTTAAATTTTTTCTTATGTGGACTACAAAACATACTTAATCCTCTTTCAAAATAATCCCAATATCTCTCGAAATCCCCTTTGTAGCCTTGAGTTCGATATAATCTATTTAAATGGAAAAATGACACTGCCACATCTTTTGGGTTTCTTGCTACATAAATAACCTACAAAAAAAAAAAAATTTACATAATACAAGATAATATATTTTTTTTTATTACATAATACAAGATAATATATTTTTATTTTTACCTTACATTTCCGCTCCATAACACTTGGTGGTAGTAAAGAAAAAGGGAAATGTGTTTTAATAAATCTAAAAATAAAATTATTCTAATAGGTATTAAAATTTGAATTTTTTTTTGCTAAACCTTTGCTCTTTCATTTCAGCAAGAAATTCGTATCCAGGTTTTGAGATAATTTCAATGAACTCTTGTTTCTTGGAATCATCAGAATTATCAAATAAAAGCTCTTTTTTTACTTCTGTGTGCAAAAAATTGGAAAATCTGCAATTAAAGTTAAATTTTTGACAATTTGGACCTACTTAGTTCTGTCCGCAAATGTTTTTAACTTGCATTTATATAAAATTTACTTACTCGAAAAATGGAAACCTTTTTGTGAGAGGCTCTTTTTGTGCTTTATCAAAATCCAAATTATTAGCGATAAGCCAAACCAATTCTTGAGTCCAAGTTGTGCCTAACATAAAAAAACATTTAATTTCAAGTTGAATCAAATACATACATTCAATTTAAACCTGTCTAACCTGATCTTGGAAATGTTGCTATCCAGATATCATCGTCTCTGGCTTGAAAATTATAGAAATGTTCAGCCGAATCTTTATATTTTGATGGGAAAAAATATTTTTTCGGTCCAACTTGAACGAATCCTGTTCTTTCACCTTTAAAAAAAATCCAAAAAAGCATTGGAATTAAAATTAATTGTCGATATCGATATAAAAATAATGTAGAATCTCTATTTGAAATAATAAAACAAGATATCAGACGGTTTGAAATTAATATGTATAAAATACTAAACTTATTGTATACGTTTTAAGCTTGCTTGTTTATATAACGATAACAAGAAAAACTATGAAACTTTTGACATACTTATATTCTTACACATATTCAATATAATGACTACATTATATGATTTGTTTTTTTTTTCGGTTTTATTTTTTCATTCAACAATTTTTTTTCTTTTCTTATAACCCTGAACGCATTTATTAAGTTTACATAATTTAAATATAACAATATGCTGTAATTTTTTTCTGTTTAAAAAACTTTACAAGATTTTTTTGATAATGGCGAAAATCGCAAGTTAGAGTTGTAAAAATAAAATTTAATAAAAATATTACACTAGTGTAAAAAGTCAACTAGATTATGTGAGTGATACGATTTAGAAATCAAATTTTTATATAATTAAAACATTTAGCAGCGAGACTCTTAAGATAATAATTTTATTTTTAGTTTCAATAATATCTTAACTAATTTCTATTAAAATCTAATAATGTTTTTGAATTAAAGTGGGTACCTGGGTATTTATTTGCAAAAAATGCTAAAGAAAAAGAAACTAAACTTAGGAATCGCTCCTATAAAATAGTGACCATTTTACTCTGAACTTTGAAAATTTAAAGAAAGTATAGGAAACTTTTTTTTTGTTTTGAATACAAATTTTTTGTAGCCGGGCTTTTTGAATATTTTGATACACGAAATGTGTTACTTTTACTTTTATAATAATGTTTGTTATTGTAAATAAATAAAAGCAAATTGAAGTGAATAACAACCTCCTACAACAGAGAATTATCTTCAGTTTTAAATCATAATAATACATTATGTAAGTAGATGTCAATAAGTATTAATTATATAAATTAAATTTAAAATGATTGCTCAATAATTGCTATATATTCACAATATTCACAAAAGTCACATAAATATACAAAGTTTCTTGAATTTAAAAGGTGAGAGGAATACAATTATGGTATAGTACGATTCAAATCACTTGACCAATGAGCTTTTAAGAGAGGGTAAAATTTGAATAAAATTATTATACAAAAATTGCATGAGCTTTTTTCTTAAATAATTTCCCCTAAATTTTGTATGCATTTTTTAATGGAAAGGGAAAGCTTTGCATAACGGATTGGTCAAGTGATTTGAATCGTACTATACAAGCTTACTAATATTTACAAACAATTTAATTATGTTTTATGTACTTTTTTAAGTATACAAGCTTCAAATAGCTTGGGGAAAATTGGTTTAAAACGTTGATCACCTAGAGTCCTAGAGCTTTTATATATAACTTTTATTCAGTATTGACAGAAGAGCAGTAAAATATATGTTTATTATTTTCAAAAGAATAATATAAAACGCTTTAAATACTTTGTTATATTATTTATCAAGTTAAAATTGTGTTTCGTTTTGAGCAAAGAATTCTTTCCGTAATATTTATATTATTGCTTTTATGTCTTGTATCTTAAGATAGCTAATTTTGTATTGATGTTATTTTCTTAAAAGTTTACTATAAGATATAAAGGTTTATTAGCAGCCTTAAATGTTTAAGAATATAAGATTTCTTACAATAACTTTACGTAATTATTGATGATTAAAATTAATTTAATCATATTTTACGTAAACGAAAAACTTTTTTAATTATTAATTAACTACCATGAAAATATTTTAAAAGTTCAGCATTTGTCTGAGCATCTATTGGTGTTATATCATATGGAAATTTTAATTCTCCTTTATTATTATTAAAATTCATTATTTATTTTAAAAATTAACACAATCTTTTTTATATTTCTTTTTTAAATTTTATTCACTTTTTTCAACTTCTTAGTTTCACGATTTCAATGAAACTAAAAGTAAAATATCGGTCAACCTAAACCTGCTTATGCTGTGTGTTTATGTTTGGTTTTTTTAATTGAAAAAAAAAAATTTTTATTTATTTTTGAACTTCAAGCATTTTAAATTCCAATGTAAATTTTTTAAAGTTTAATAATAAAATTAGCTAACCGCTTAAATTTACAATGCAAAATATTATAAAATACGATTATTGTAAGTTACGATTTATGATAATTGAATTTAAACAATTTTATCTGTTTAATCACCTTAAAATGTTCATAAATTTTTACAAAATTTAGTTTGAATTGTTGACTTGTCTAGACCCATTTATTTTATATCATAAAATTCATTATCTATTTTATTATAGGCAAAAGTTTATAGTCTTAAAATATTTTAAATTTTAATGAAAAAATTGAAAATAAAGATGAAAATAAAAGGATAAAAGGTAGATAGTTAACCTACATTGAATAGGTACATGTACATTTTAGTTATGTTTATCACTGGTTATATATAAAATAGCATAATTTCAAAATACAGTTAAAATCATTGAGACTATTCTATGTTCTTTACTACCAACGGATTATTATTATAAATACCAAATAGGTACTTACTCCAATAATTCTTGATTTTAACTTTGCTACAACTTTATATTAGAAAAAACCTACAATTTTCAATAAATGCAATTATAATGATGAAAAAAAGTAAAAATTTTGGAGAAAGTCATATTACATTTTAATATAACTTACCTATGTTGTGTTGTGGGTAGAAATAAATATCAAAACACCAAAAAAAACTGATCGGTCGGTAAGCATTAAAAAGCTTTTAAAGAAGTCTAATTGTGTTTTAAAGAAAAAAATACATCATACCAGTTATAGGCCCTTCTCAGGATTTTTGTCACAAATAGTATTTGTTGTAGTTATACGTTATACTTAAAATGTAAATTTGTCAATAAAACAGATAATAGATATTGCAAACTTTTCATAAAAGAATTCACGTGCGTAATATTGATTCTCTTATTTGAATCATAAAACAAATCTCTATTTTGGAAAAATCTTTCTAGAAATCGCTGAAATCAATCTAGATCTAGACTACACCTTCAATGGTACTACAGCAATAAATACACTTTCTAAATACAGGACTGCAACATGTTAGAGAATATCTAATAGTTTTAATATCATCGAACTTTAAAATTTTTAATTGTATAACATGTGTAGTATAACGACTACATAGTTTGATTTTCTTTTAATAATTAGAAAAGATAAATAAAAGAAATACCAATTATAGCTTCGACAGAATTCAGGTTACCAACCATGGTTTTTTTTCATGGTTTCAAAGTAGGTTCAATAACAATGTTTTTTTAACAGCAATTTAATAAGGCTGTCACACTTCGGCTTTTTAATGGCTTTTGGAAAAGCTATCATCGTTGTGGCTGTTTTGTGGCTTTTTCCATACATAAAAAAGAAAAAAAGCTAGTGGCTTTTCAAAAAGCCACTAGAAAATCAGGGATCAAATATTAAATGAGGTCTGTACGAAAAAAATAAACTAACAATTGCATACTTTTTGGAAGTTGGCGGCAATTTTGTTTTTTTTCAAAAAACGAAAAAAAAACAAAAAAAATTCCTGAAAAAAAAGAAAAAAGATATCACAAAAAGAGAAAAAAAAAAAAAAAACCAAAAAGTGCAAGTGTGAACGCATTTAAAAAAGCCGTCATGAGTATTGGCTTTTTAGTGTAGTGTGACTCACTTATAAAGGTAGTATGTACAAAACTAATGAAAACATATTAAACATATGCAAAAACATATTTCACCCGATCGTAGTACTGCCTTTAAAATGCGCTTTAAACCACAAACCAAACCATCTTTTATAAATGTGTAACCTATTCATCCTCGTTATCATATTATAATATGATAACGAGGATTTTATATTATAACTGCCGCTAAATTATAATTTATTTTAACTCATGATTTTTAAAGTAGACCGTGTACAATGGCATATAAATAAATGTTTATTTTGAAATTTACATCTTAAATGTAAACAAAAAAATTAAAAAATAAAAATTAAAGCAAGAAAAAGAAGAACTAAAGAAAATTCATGAATCCATCATTATCTTTATAAATTAATTTAATAAATTAATAGAAATAAAAAAAAAAAATTAAAAAAAATGCGTAAAAGAAAAATTCAAAGCATCACATTAAAATTAGGAGAATTAAAAGAATACGATGCTGTGAAACAAGAAAGACAACAAGTTAAGGAAAAATGTTCTGGGGAAGCAGCACCAATAAGTATGTAACTAATCAAACCTTTTTTTATAATCATTTTAATTTTCAATAAAATAAAAATTATTTCATACTTATAAGTTTTCAAAAAAGTATAAATAAATAAATATAAATTAGTTCAGCTGTTCATTAAAACTAATTATTCACAATGATAAGACAAATAGCTAGATATACGATGGGTTACTTCTTGATTTAATCGTAATTGTGTAATAGTCTGGAGGACAGGAAATTATATTTAGTTTTCCTTAATTTAAGAGGGCCCAGTATAGGGCAAAACATTTCCCCTGTACTGTAATAAAAAGTTGCAATGATAAGTTTTTGTTTTTTTAATATAACTGAACTCTACAAATAATGTATATAAAATTTTATATTTTCAGCCGCTCCTATTCCAATTGTTAAGGTCGGGCCGAAATCAAAACAGGAAATAAGACAAAGAATTGGCATAAGTGATTGAAATATTGTTACCTTATCTTGTATTTTTTTTACATTGTAATAATAATATTAAATATGAATTCTAATCATAATAAAACTAAGTTAAATTTGTACATATTTTTTGTTTTTAATTCAGAAGTATTAGCTATACTAGCTAGCTACTTTTTAAAGAAAATTTTGTTGAACGAATGCATAGATACTAAAAAGAATTTTTCGATATAATCTTTTTTAAACATTCTAAATAAATGAAAATACATTACTTTTTTTCAGGAAAATCCTATAAATTTTAAATTATTTGAATATTAATCCTCATCAGTTCAAACTTTTTGATATTTTATAGAGAATTGAATAAGTATATTTATGTTGTGTGCGATTGCGAATGTGTAAAAATTATTAATTTAAAATTTTATTGCCTATATTTAATTTTTATTTATAAATAAAGAAGTTTCATTGTAGTCTATGATAAAAGTTGTAAAGTGATCTGTAGTTTTAAAATGAGAAAGATTTTTTTTTTTTCCAAGCACATTTTATTTATTCTGAATTTGTGGAAAATTATCACAGTTCCTCTTTCTCTACTGGAGTAAGGTCTGTCGTATCTGCATTTAGTTTTATCTTTTAAACTCTAATTTAGCTTCGTATCGCTGAGTGGTGCTTAAACGATTTTAGTAATTTCACTAACTGATGTCAATGAAAAATTGAACTTATATTATAATTTAAAAGTTTTAACATTATGTATTTGCCATAATGATCCCTGTAATCAAGAAGTAGTTTATTAAGCTTTGTTTTTCATTATATTGATTCAAAAGATGGATGTAAGATGGATTAATATGAAATAAATAAAAATTAGTCTAATAAACGAATGCACATACATAAAATAACAAAATTGTAATTTTTCGGAATTATTTGTATCAAGAAAATTTTTTATTTAATATAATTTTGGATAGCAATTAATTAATAGTAGATTATTGTATATGTGAACTAAATTTGTTATTAATTAAGAGTTCTGTATACACAAAAATACATTGACACGAGTCAATACTTATATCACGAGACCGAAGGTCGAGTGATATAAATTGACAAGTGTCAATGTATTTTTGTGTAAATACAGAACGAGTTGTATAACAAATTTTGTTTACATATCCAATATACTGTTTTAATGCGTAGGGGAGAGGTAGTTGCAAAGAGAGAATATTTTTTCTTCCCAATTTTTTTTTGTATTTGGCTGTATTGAAATATTGTGAGAGATATTATGTTTGTTTAGGTATAACGTAATATTCAATACGAAACATCTAAATGATTTCATTATTTACCCTGATGCATCTAAATTTTTTCATTATATACGCTGATGCATCTAAATTTTTTCATTATTTACGCAGATGCATCTAAATGATTGCATGTGTATTGGCGCATGTAATACTCCATTTAGTGATCTAAATTCTATAGCACTAAATACAACATAACGATCCCCAACGCATTAAAAAAGAATAAATATGTAATACTATAATAAATTTAATATTTTATATCATAAAAAAAAATTTAAAACTTCATTAGAGATCATGGAAATTGTAAATCTTTTTAGAGAAATCTATTAAAATTTTGCGCAAAAATTTATTCAAATCACATCAAATTATTAATGTAATATTTTTAAAATTGCAAGAAAGAGAATTAACACACATATTACTGGATTGGTTTTGAGATAAAAACCATATAAATCATTATGATTTATATAACAACATTTCGATTCAAGTGAATAATTTCAGTTTGTATGTTATAAATTTTTAGTTTTTAGTATTTATTATTTACTGTTTTCATTCGAAAAATATTCTAAAAATTTTATATATTTTGGTTATATATTTTGGTTCTTCACGATGAAGTTATTTATTTAATTAATTTGCTACGTTCTACTTATAGTTTCCGAAAATGACGTCGTTTAAGCCAATTAATTGAAAGAGTAGAATTACAGAAAGATAAATTGTAATTTCCTTTTCGATCCCATAATACAAATATGTAGTATATTGTGTTTATATGTTGAATATACGATAAATTATGTATAGTATATGTGTTACCTATCAAAGAAATTTAAAAAAAATATGTTTTTTTAACTTTACAAAATTGAAAGTTAGAACAGTAATCATGTAGATAAACTTAATATCTTCCGAATGAATGTTTTTTTATGTTAAAAACTCAAATCCCCACAGATCAAGGATATTTTGAATGAAATTATTTTTATTCTTATAATCCCTATTTATAAAGCTCTGGAGGAGAATAAAAATTTAACAAATGATTTATTTTTTGTTTTAATAATTATAATTTTATATTCATGCATTTACAATTTACATTAATATTATATTAAGTTTATTGACTTTTATATGCTTTTATGCTATGCAAATTATATATGTACAATGTGTACAATTAGAATTATAATTCAGATACACATACAAATATGTATTATTATATACAGTCATGAAAATAATTGAACCATTTTATTTTCTCTCTGGTATTAATGTGCAGTAGGCGTTACATTAAAATTTCTAACGTGAAAAGGAAGTATTAACATTATCTTTATCTGATAAATTTATTATACATTTACTTAAATGTAGTGTATATA
This sequence comes from Hybos culiciformis, assembly GCA_964007475.1. Lineage (NCBI taxonomy): Eukaryota > Metazoa > Arthropoda > Insecta > Diptera > Hybotidae > Hybos > Hybos culiciformis. The sequence goes on along the minus strand of OZ023275.1, from coordinate 15,048,127 downwards.
TAAAATCCGACAGAAAAATTCTATTTAAATAAAATCATTAAATTTTTTTAAAATTTCATTTTTTATTTTTGTGAATTCTTTTCACTTGTTCAATAGAATTGTTTTACGTATAAAAAAAGTAATTTTTATTTAAAAGAAATTGTCATTAGAAAAGTAGCTCGAATAAAATTTTTGGCTGCAATGCAAGTATTACTTGCTTCACTTAAAACGTATTTTCAATATCTCAGACATATATTTTTCTGTTAATCAATCCATCAATTCTTAAACGTAATTGCTTAGTACGAATCTGATTTTTTGTTAAAGTTGAAATGTAATTGCTATAATGATAAATTTAATTGTATACTTTTCATCACTCAAATACATTTTGTGAAAATATAATATAAATTTGAAATACATATTAATCCATCGGGTATACATATAGGATTAAATTTTGTACAAGTATATATTTATGTACAAAAAAAGGATATAAAATAGGACGTAAAAAGGTATTAAATGAAAAGCTTTGTTTTATATTTTATGTTGTATGTCCTTTCTAAAATTTATACACAATTTAAGAGAAGTATCTAACCAATTAATACTCAATTAAAGTAATGGGCTTTTTATTAAAAATAAATTTTTATATGAAAAATAAGTTATTTATAGACCAGTGAGATTTTAAGATTTATTGGTTGAGTATTAAGAAAACTAGATATAAATATGTTAAAGTATATACTGTGTTCTTTCTGAGCTCCCCACAACATAACTTTATTGTACCTTTTTATGGTCAACTACCTTCAAAGTCCTTAAATGGTTAAACAAAAATTCTATAGATAATTTTCTTTTTTTTATTAAACAACCTTTATAAAAATGAATTTTTGTTGAAAGTAAAAATCAACGGCGACATTATTGATTTAATTACGGGAAAAAATTACAGTTTAAAATCACTATAGAAATATTGAGGTAGCAATTAAATTTTAATTGTTATTGTAAATAAATATTGGATTATATAGAGAACAAGCTCCTGGCTGGGAATTTAGTTTATATTCCATATACATCTCGAAAGTCTACAAAGTATACTATTTGAGATATAGGAAACAGAATAAATAATAAACATTTTGCATTTAAGTGTGTATTCTTTATGATTAGGTTAACTTTTATAGAAACTTAAGTATATGAATGACAAATAATTTTATTATCAATGGGCAGACACAATAATTGTAAATAGTAAAACAGTTCATAATGGTTTTACTTAAAATTATTTTCGTTCCATAATAATTCATAATAAATTCAACGAAAAATACTAAGTAATTTGTGTGAATTTTTTTTTATATATTTTGCATAATAAAATGTACGCTACTTATTCGATGATAGATTATGTTCTTATATATTATTACATTTATAACTCATAACTTTGTGTACTGTATACCTATTTACATTTATTTATTTCCGGATTATTTATTTATATGCATATTATAGGTACGATATTTTATTTATTGAAGTTATTTTAACTTCATCACGAAAGGTTCGTAAAAATAAATATAATATATAATTTATATATATATGTATTTTTTATATATAATTATGTTAAATTGGGACAAAGACGTATTCTAGTATTTCTGTGATTTTTTATGTATGTTAATATGGGACAAAAGTTATTCTTGGAGTTTTATAGTATACGGTATACCTACCCGTTGGTATAAGATGTATGTGGTTAATATTATTCATTTGATATTAAATCTTATACGGGGTTGGATTTTATTTGTCAGAGGCTAAAATTTTATTTGCTAAAATTCTTAATATATATATTTAATTTTTACAAATTTCGACATATTAGCAAAAAGAATGAAAAAAGTCGAAAATCAATCACGCTGTGGATGGGATGGACAGAAGACAATTCTCATCTCTCAAGAGAAATTTTATTTGTATGTAAAAAGCATTTATATTAAACTTAAACCTACGAATAAACAAAAACCTTTACAAAAATATACAATTCCTAAAAACTTGAAGCAAACTAATTCTTGAAATTGAAAATTTCATATACTGAAAAAGCGAGGGGGTGTAAGTAAGTGCTTTTAAGTTAAAAAATCGTTGAATAAGTTTTTATTTATAAACTTAATATATTATTACCTATCATTTTTAGTTTAAACCAGAGCGTAAAAATCGCTAATTGTTTATCTCACCAGAGCGTAAAAATCCACTATAAAGTCTAATATAAAATTTAAAATAGTATGTGTTTCTATTTCGGACCTAAGTACGTACTCAATTTTAGAATTGAGAACATAATTACAAATTTACTTAGGTATGCATTAAAATGTGAAAAATTTATAATATTCTAGATTGTTCTATCTTCTCTATCTTGTTTTTTTTCCTTTGTGTATTTATTTTGTGTTAATAGAAAATAGAATATCAAAAGACATTACTTATTTGATGTATTTTTTCAATAAATTCATTTCCCAAATTTCTAAAACATTCAGTAGTTATTTCCGAATGTATGAATAGAAATCAATCATAGTAACAGTAACTAATATTATATTTTCTATTTTCATAATGATTTTTGTTTTTATTTTTAGAATTAAAAGTAAAAAAATTGAAAATTTTATTTTTTAAAAACTGATGTGATTTAAATTGAAAATAAGACAGAACTATGTTACAATAATGAAAACATCCAGGCTTCAGTAAATGCGTGCATAATAGGTTTGGTCCAATTTCTTATTATTTTCAGCATAACTGACGGTACACACAATAAACTGAAAAAGGCAAGCCTTTCTAAACGAACTTGCCTTGCTCTTTACTATTACTACGTATTCTACATAATGTAAATTTGAATATATATAATGAAGTATCAATGATTTATTCTCACATAATAGTACAATGCACGTTGAATGAAAAAACTTACTTACGAAGCCTTTATTTATGACTTTTGAAACTTTGTCATTTTGATTGAATGTTATATTATTTTATTTATTAAACTTCTATAATGTCTTGAGTTGTTTTTTTTTAATCAAAACATAGGGAGTGGTTAAAGGAAAAGTTGGCAACCGACAAAAGTATAATTAAAAGGTTATACTGCTTTGGTTTTTTGATAACTACCTTGTTTCTTTTTTTTATTTCCGGGATTCCTTATTTATTATATCTACATAGTTCGTTATTGTTATAGCATCCTCAAAATGATGTTTTGATGGTATCACAACCAAAATAATCTGCTAGTTTCTTTATTTTTCACAAAGTGTTACTAATCTGTGTAATAGGAATTCGTAAAACATATATTTTCACATCCCGTGTTGGTTGAGAGAATTTATATACATTATACAAAACTTTAGAGACTAGAATTATGTGATTTTGAAGAAACATTTTTTACCTTCCACTCATTATTTACGTCAACAATTAAAAATTGCGTTTTTTTATTCAGATTTTAATATTACCTAATTGTTAAAGATTCCCTTCCCTTGTATACAACACAATTTATTTAAATTTATTACTGTTAAGAAAGATTGTAATCTCATCTAACTTGAGGCTGGTGGTGTAAATTATTCAATTATACCAGAAAACTTAATTTGTAAGTTAAAATAGGGAACTAAAAGAAATTATAATTTAGAAAATAAAACAAAATTATTTAATGTGTTATTATGACTTTTCTTTTTGTTATTAATGGTATAAATCTTGACAATGATGAAAATTTTCTTTGTGTATAAAATAAATAAAATATGATAATAATTTTGTAAGCATAGTAAATACATATCGTCGGTCGGCGACGCAAACCTCGTAAGTCCGTTTTTGAAAATTTTACAGGAGACACAAAAAACTGTATTATTCTTATTATTATAATTAGCACAAAATTGCTTAAGATTGGCTAATTTCGAAGCGATATGGATTGAATAAAATCTGTAGCTTCTTACGAAGATTAGTACATTATCTTAATTTCAAAAATGTGCAATGTTTGGCCACAAAAGCTCCCCACCTAAATTTTCGAATTTTTTTTTTCGACAATAAAAGTGAGTTAAAAATATTTAGAGTGTTTTTATGAATGTAGATCGACGCAGATCAACAAAAAGGACAGGAAAATTAAAAAAAACACGTTTTGTAAAAAAACAAGACTTACGAGATTTGCGTCGCCGACCGACGATATAATAGTTAGTTGTTGGGTTTTGTTTGCCTCTTAAAAATATTTAACTTTTTTTTTTTAAGAAATTTGTTTATTTTTTTTTTATTCATAATTTCCATGAAGAAAAATTATTCAACAGGTCCCATTTTATAATATTATAGAAACCTAAAAATAATATGGTGTTAAGAAAATACTTATTTATTTTTTATTTATTATTTGTATATACTATACATATATATACTATACATTGTACATAATATAATAATATAAAATATAATATAATAAAAAATAAATATAATAATGTTTTGGAATATGATTTTTGACGTACTTATATAGATGTATACATCATTATCTATGTTTTATATACTATATAGATAAATACTATTTAAGAATAAAAAAATATATAAAAATAAAATATAACTTATTAGTTAGTATATATTTTATATTATTTATATATTAATGATTTTCTTGAAGGATCCTAAATTAAATTATGAGGAAATATTTAGATTGGTGGTTATTATTATGAACTTAAGATTCAATTGTCTTTTTTTATAATTATTTTGAAACCCATTTAATAAATTATAGTACCTAATTGAAATTATCTACTGGAAAATTTATATTTTATTATGTTAATTTACTTAATGAACTATGTAGGCTTTATAGAAAAAGAAACATCTTATAGTTTTTTAATTATTGTTCAAACAGTTTAGAATTTAAATTAAAATATATTTTTAAGCTGAATTTAGTTAGTTTAGTAAATAATTAAGAAAAAAGATATTATTTGCTTCAAACCAATAGTCAACCTTGAGAAAAATTCACTTTAAATTATTTACTCAAATAAATACATTACATGAAAAAATTAACTAAGGTTGAATCATTGTTGTACACTTTTTCTTCGAAGGGTAATTTTTAAATTTTTTTTATGCTTCAACCAACGGTCAGTGTAATAAAAAGAATTACATACAAATGTCGATCCTTTTAAAAGTAAAATTTAATCTACTTAAATAATATATTATATATAAATACAATATATAGATATTAATAACTTATGTACTTATATTTTAAGAACCTAAGGTAAAAAATAAGGAAAATTTTGTTATGATTTTTACATCAAAATAACAATTTTTGTCTTGATAATAAAGGAATAAAAACATAAAAAAATATATTCTTAAAAAAGTAATGGAAACATGATAAAGTTCCTTTAAGAATTCTTTTAACCTTAATACTTGTATGTGTTATTTGATATATACTTACATAAATATAGGTACTAATGTATGTATATATTCTTTTGTATGTGAAGAGTGAAAAGAATAAGTCAATAAGTGCTCAATTGAAAAAAATTCAACTTCATAAGATGGCAAAAATAAGTATAATATCTACTGAAATTATAATTATCATACAAATAAAAGTATTTATTTAATTTTAATATGTACTTGCTTTTTTCCTTTTATAGAAAAGCATACTTGCTAATTTATTGCCCTAATTAGCAATTTGTCAAAAACACACTTTTTGTTGTTAAAAATGCTGCGCTTCAGTTCTTATATTTTTGAAAACATTCTGAACAAATTATCTTTTAACTCTGGTTCCTTTAAAAGACATACCTATTTTATTTACACTCATTGCTCGCCATTTTCACAATAATCAAGGGCCATTATCACAATAATCAAGCAAATTCTAGTATAATACATATTTGTTGGATCAAAAATAATGAGTATAAAAACCAAAAATTACAGCTTTTATATAACAACAATTAAAAGAACTCTAAGAAGAACTTTTTTTCCTAATAACGATTTTTCAATGGTTGAACCAATTTTCTCTTCAACACGTCAATATTGTGAATGTATCTAAGTAACTAAATATTAACAAAAAAAAAAACATTATGCCTTTAGATAAAACAACTTATAATGTTCATTTTACAGCTGGTTGATTACCTTAAAAATTTTAGTTAAGTTAAAAAAAAGTACAACAGAAATTAAGATATGTCAATTGCAAACAATGAACTTTATATAAATAATTAAGTATATAAAAATATTAAATAAATAAAACAAAATTCCATATAAAAAAATGGTATTAATGGAATTCATTTTTACTGCACTACTATGAAGTGTATTATGTAGAATATTGTACACATTATGTATTATAAACTTAAGACATTTAGTACACAAAAATAGAAATGTCTTACTTCAGTCAACATTAAATTTGAAGTCAATAATTTGTTGAAAAAATTTAACTTAATTTTAAAAACTTTGGAGCTGCCTGGCGATATAACTAGTTATTGTTTGATCCCCAAATAAGTCAAGTGCCTACAACTGTACAAAAACAAAAAACTCGGTGGAGAATCAGCTATAAATTAATAGCAGGGAGATTATTAATAAAATCATTTGAATATATATCAAAAAGTGGGAGCTACATTTTTTTTCTTGCTATAAAAATTGTTAATCCTTCTAAAATTATCAACTAGATCGATTTTGGTATATATAAAATTTACAAAACTAATTGCTGAAGCTCCTTTTTTTTTAGTGTATTCATAAATATCAAGAGCAAAGTCTTCAAGAACTTTGATGAGGTTTGTAACGTACTATGAATATTGTTATGATTATGCCTATATAATAACATTCAATTATATAAATAGAAAATATGTTAGTTTTCTAACACAACGATAGCTACTAGCTTACATTGAAAAAGAATACCTACATACAAAGATTATTATGAACTCAAAATTATAAGCTGTTTTGAAGCAGAAGTATTTAAAAGATATTTAACGAATATATTTGCCGCACAGTGTTGAATATTTTTAAACCTCTAATTTTATATGTTTTAAAAATGAAAATTTAAATTGACTGTTGGTTATTGTGTCGAATCGAATAAAAATATATACATTATGTACATAATACATATAAATTAAGAACCTAATTGTTTGTAATAAGCTTTTAAACTACTTATGTATATTTCAAATTAAAGTTAAAGAATGCATTTTTTTTTGCGTGCAACTTTAAATATAGTGTGGCTTTTTTACACGCATGTACATACTTACATAATGTATGTTTATAATACAATCTTTGCATGACTTTTTATCCTTTAATCAAATAATATTTAATTGGAAAAAAGTTTTTTTTACTTTTTTTTTGTTGTTTTTTAAATGATACGGTGAAACTTTTATAATACAAATATCATTCATAAAAAAGAATTAAAATATTAATTATTATGTCGTCCGTTTGGTCTTACATATTTTCAAAATTCTTAACAAGAAAACGATAGAAGCATTATAAAAAAAATTGAGGGCTTCAAGAGCAGCTTTACCCGAAAATATCACGTTATTATGCATTTTATAATATATTTCATATACAAAGTGTTTAAATTAATATAAATGTAATTTTCAGCATACGGTTTCATTCAATTGGAAATTTAAATAAAAGTTTAGCGAAAGCTCGATCACGCGCAAACTGAAAAGTATTATTCTCTTTAATTTTCTCAACAAAAATATTCTTTTAGATTTTAAAATGTTTGATATATTAGCAAAGATTTTTGTGTTGTACACTTTTTCGCCCAGTCTTCACTATATTCATTTTCTAGATGGGTATACATTTTCTAAGAAAAGCTGAACGACTTTCGTCCCGTCATCAAATTAAAGAAGCATCATGACTTTCCTTTGATGAATTAAAACTATATAATTAATTGATATTATTGACTGATAATGCAATTTAATGTTAGTTCAGTTTTGAAATGAATCATTGAAGTTATTGTAATTAGTATATTTGTAAAAAAAAATTATTAGATATATTGGACACTAAAATGCTTATAAAACTTAGTTATGATGATGATATGATATTAATGTTAATGAATATATAAAAGCAATTAAATGTGATCTAATATGGTATGCCATGTGTATTATAATTTATTGAATTACAGAAGTTTATGAAAAAATTAAAGTGAAAAAATTTTAACTATCATCATTGCTTCCAATACTATTTTATTTTATTTTATAGATCAAATCGAATTTAAATACGATGCGAATATAATATTATATATGTTTTATTTTCTTGTTTCAAAATAATTCCAGACTTTGTTAGGCGGCAGAAGGATAAGAAAACTGGGTCAACTTCTATTTTATGCATTTAATTAATATCTTTAAAATACATGTGTACCTATAATAATAATTTTGAAATTCTTTCGAGTTCTAGTAAAATCATTTAAATTTCAAATTATTACCATACTTTTTATAATTATGTACAAACATTTGCCGTTTTAATTTGTTATTTTTTTAATTAGATAGATAAGTATAGAAATTAACTGTTTGTTCAAGTTCGTACATAATTGTAACTTTGAAAAAATAAGAAATTCATAAAATTATCCACTTTGAATACATTGTATTTTCATTCCAATAAAGTTTTTTTTATAGTTTCACTTAACTTTCATTCAATATTATTTTTATATCTAAAAAAGTTTTTGAATTCGCCTTTTTCTTTACAAGTGTAACAGACATAAGTATTATCTTAATTATTATTATAAGTTTCTGTTGTACCGAATTCTGGAAAATTATGAAAATAATATAAATTCTTTCATAAGGAAAAAATTTTAATTTAAAACTTTTCATATTAAAAATTAATTAAAAATCTTTGTTCTGATTAAAATAATAGATTTCTAATGTGTTTTTATGTAATATTCTAATTAGAAGGCAAATTTTTTTCTGAAAAATATTAGATAAAAATAAAAAAGTTGAAATAAAATTATTTTGATTGATGAGTATTTTTATTTTTTTGAACAATAATTATATAAGTACATACTTTTGCATTCTTTTTTAATTAAAAATTTAAATTCTTTAATTAACCTTAAATAATAGAATAATTAAAAATATAAAGAACCCTCAAAATTATGGGTATTCTATCTTATTAAATATTGCTAGTTGTTTTTTGAGCAAATTTTTTTCTACATATATATCGCACGTAAAATTCTTGATATCAGAATCAATTTTGAACTGTTGATAACTTTTAAATGACAAAAAGAATTAATAAATTTTAGAATATCATACATTCACAACTTCCTAAAAATGTAGCCTAGATGTAGGTTTTATATGCCCACAACTTTTTTATTCAAATCGAACAAAAAATATATAAATAATCTTTGATGTCGTATTTGTGGATCCATTGACTTGAGTGATACATTTTATAAAATAAATTATTATAATATGTTTGTTTGTACAAAATTTATATATTTATAAAGTTAATATTATATACATAATTATGTGTATTGTGTAAATTTAGTTATTATTTTGTTTACCATATAGTTAAGTTTCTCAGGATTATTGACCTAAATATTTGAAGAGGATAACATTTTTTATGGATATATACTTAATACATAATATAATATACCTATTTTTAACAAAATGGCACTTTCTCTGGCACCATATGGTTTTATTTTTAAAGAATGATTAAAATAAGGATTATGTTTTGGATTTTATTGAAAACTGAAAATATTTTTATTTATAGGAAAAAAAAATGTTCATTTATTTTAATCTTATTTTTCTTGTTTGTGTACACTTGTTAGTATAGCTTTTTGATTTTTCTTTTCTCATTAGAACTTCATTTAATTACGTTAGCCATTGTGATATTTTAAATAACTGTGAGGCGATTCACCATATAAAATGGAATTCAATTTGTATTAAAATAATTATAGATTAAAACTTTTTAGTGCATACAGATTTATTAAGTACTCGCATTATTTGTGATATTAATATAAGGATTTCTTAGACAGGTTTTTCTTTTGTACGAGTTTTGCGTACTTTAAGTGTTTTTTTTTATTAACAGGTAAAGCTTTTTTATTTCCATTTTAACAAAGTCATGACAGATGCACGCAATACATAAGATTTATTGTATTAAATAAGAAGACTTACGATTTTCTTTTAGAATAATTTATAAATTGACGAATAATGTTTCTTCGCTTTCGTTATTCTGATTAAAAAAAAATGATCGCATGATTTAATTATCGTCACTCAGGGCTTTTACAGTCCAACAAGTGAAAAAATTCCTTTTCGTTCTTCTTCTTGTACAAGGAGTATGTGATGACGTGAAATAACGCCCAAACTCGTAATGACCGAAATGTGATATGTAATATACATATATTATTTTGTTACAAATCAAATAAAAACACTTTATTAGTATATGAACGTAGGAATGTATATATACTACCATAGATTAAGAATACAGAAAGATGTATAGCTTCATACAACATTTTTTCAGTCTTTTTTGGTATTTTTATGTGAAGGTGTTAGTAAAACTAAATAAAATTCTTTTCATACATTGATAATTATCACGTATTTTATTTTGTTTTACTAACACATTCACATAAAAATACCAAAAATAATGTCGTATGAAGCTAAGAATCTATGTATATTCTTAATCTATGATACTACTAAAAAACGAATTATATTTAAAAAAGTAAAGTAAATCATGTCTACTTGTATATACTTAAAAGTTCGCAGGGGTCTAATAATATGAGAATTTATAAATATATAGGAAAAAAAAAACTTTGAAAATATCTTAAAAAAAAATCTGTGGTATATAAAATTTTTCTTTGTTTAAAACTTTTTTAAGGCACAAAAAATAAAACGTATGTATACAGTTGCGTTGAATGGTATTAAAAATGCCTTGAAATTAGCACAAACAAGTAATGCACATATTACTGAATTCGTTGCAATAGTTTGGAATATTTATTAAATTCTTTAGCCTCACGAAAGCAAGATTTAAATTAATTCATATTTATTTATCACGCAAAAATATGTTTTAATTTTTTTTAATTAATAAAATATATTCATTTTAATAAATTTATAAATAAAGCGAGTTGAAAAATTAAAATTATATTTTATGTTACGAACAATATTTTTTTAAATTTTATTTAATTGAATAAGTTTTGCACTTCAGTGTACCTATGACGTCGCCATACATACAAATTTTGTTTTTATTTACATCAAAATATTTACATAAAAACATTTTTATTAACAAAAAAAAATTGCACAAATATTTATTATCGAAGTAAATTATAATTTTATTAGAATTTTTCATTTACACGAACCTATACCTACTAACTTAATGAAAATAAATTTGAAAAATATGGGCATATTATTTATGTATATTACAATAATATGTTTAATGTGTAAAAATATGTATATTATATTATCTTTTTTTTAATCGTATACACATTATAATAAAAAGGATAATTATTGTTTTAATATAAATTGTTTTGTTGTTCTTAATATTCCTCTTGTTTTTGCAAGTGGCGTTTGAAAACTTTTTAATATTCAATTGTTACTCTCGAAAGTAGAAAAAAATATTATTAATTCTTCTACGAGATAGTGTATATGCTTAATGAATAATTCTAAATTGTCGCATTTGTTGGCTTGAGCTACGTTATAAGTTTTGATTCGAAACAATGGATGGTTATGAAATTATATACTTTACAAAAAACTTCAAACTTCATTCGTTTTCTTAATAAGCGTTATAATGACATTTCTGTTCTTAACAAGCGATATAGCGAGATTTTCAATAACGAATCTTTAAACAACATAAATGTGAGATCTTTAATGAAAACGTTTGAGGATTAAATTAAAATATACAAAATCTATAGTTCAGACAATTCTTTTTTATCCAGTTATTGGATGATAAACTGCAAGAATATCTCTAAATTATTAAATAATGGTTAATGTTTCTTTGTGTGTTCTCTGTTTCCATTCATCAGACCGCCAAACTATATTCATGATCAAATTCGAAATGCAGAATCTTTGAATCCTAGAAGTTTTTATTTTGAGCGGAATTGCAGAAAAAAATTATCTGACGTAATATTTATTTATAAATTGAGAGACTCAATCACAACAAGCTTCATTATTTTATATATATAATTATAATAATATTCTTAAGGATTATAAGCATCATTTTAGTAGTGTGAAGAAAGTGAAGTAAAAATATTATTATACATTGAAAGTATATTAAATATATTGTGTATACATAATTAATTATATACGAGGTAAAAATTTTGGTTAATAAATTTAGGTTTCTAAATTCTAAAACCTTCAAATCCACAATTAATAAAACTTAAAGGGTAAAGTAAAAAAACCAAAAATTGGTTTAATTTTTTTTTATGTAAAAAAAAAAGAAAAAGAAAATGTTATTAGGAGTTTATTTTACTTCCATCAAACAAGATGAATTAAATTTATGAACAAGTTTATCATTAAATTTTATGTAAAATTTAAAAGAGTTTCAACATTTGATGTCTATTCTTAAATTATACAATTATAAGGCAGAAATGAATGATATAGTTTTCAAAAATTATTAACTATCATTGCAAATTTGATAAAACGTTTTTTGATATACACTGTACTATAGGTACCTATAGCAGTTTATCACTTATAGCCTGCTATTTCACGATATAGTAGTGATGGGCCTAATTAAAAAAAAACCATTAAAATTTTTATTTATTTTTCATAGTGAGGTAGCATTGAATTTTAAGGACCAATCAATTCAATATTTGATATGAGCATCTGTATAACATCAATATAATTTGATATTGTAACATATATTTTTGTGCCTACTCTTATATGTTGAACAAAAAAAAATAAAAATTTAATATTTTGGTTATAAGTATATTATGTTTCCATTCATGATGACAAAGCGTCTGATGTTTATAATTTAATAAAACGATATTGGTATATAAATATTCTTGTAGTAATAAAAATGTACAAGAAAATTTTTTTTAAAAATTAAATTAAAAAATTTGAAGAAAATTGATTTAAAAAAAGAAAGACTATATATCAGAGCTATACAGCTTTTTAAGATTAAATTTGGGAATATATATAGTAAAGTTTTATGTAATATCGAAAATTGTACTATAAAACGGCAAGGTAAGGTAAGGTAAGGTTCTATCTTATAGCGTCTCGATATCTTCAATAATATAACACTTCTGAAAATGTAACGTAAAAATTTTATTGTTAATATGTTACTTCATCAAATTATTATTGGTGAAATTATTTCTCCTTTTATTCTGGAGAAGATCAACTTTCGAGTTAATACCAGAAGCCTCCGTACTACTAACTTATTTGAAGTTGCTTACCATAGAACCGAATATGGATGCAATGATCCCATTTCTCGAATGCTTGCTTTTGCTAATAAAAATCATCATGTTTTTGACCTTAATAAGGCATCCCTTAAAGCTGGTTTAAAGACTAATTCTTTTTTCTCTAATAACACTGGAAGACTTTAATTAATATTTACTCTTTCTTCTAATATTCACTCTCTTCCTTTAAATTTTTTTACTAGGAAAACTATTCTTTGTGTTATGTCACTAGTGATTTCGTTATTTATCAGAAACGAAACTTGTTCTTAGTGTTTAATGTTTTTTTTTTTCTATAAGGCTTTTTTTTTTCTGATGCTTGATTTAAGCATCGTTTGGTGGTTATATTAATTTTCCATTGCATGCTTCTTACCGAGCCCGCTCCTCTCATATTAGCATGTATGTGAGAGTGATGGTAAAGTTTTCATGGCAATTTATTGCCTTGAAGTGCAGTGGTGTTAAGATACACCCGCAACTCAACTAGTAATGATTACTAAATTTTCTAGGGTAGATGTTTCGATAAAGCAAATATAAAATGAGAAAAGAAAGAACAACTTTTATTTAACGATAATTGAAGAATGCAATAAAATTCAACCCTAATGTGAAAATTTTATTAATTTTTTTTTAAATGACTTTTTATCAATTTAATTTTTATTGAAGTTATTAAAAAGTTTTGTGAATATTTCTAACTAATTACCTAATTAATTTGCTTTTAAATCTAATTTAATTTTATTTCTACTTTTCTTTTTATTAACCTATGAATTATTGACTCATGAAATTATTATGTCAGATTAAATATTTGTTTTTATATTTTCTCTTCCATTATTTATTCAATTAAAATTGTTAATCTCTTTATTGATACAAGATGTATCTAATATTAAGAAAACATATTATAAGGGTATGAAACACATTTTTATTATAGTATAATTACGGAACCTTAACAAAGTCACTAAGTTAGTGGAAATTTAATAGATTTTCTTTTAATCTACTATGTACATATAAAATGTTTTATATTAATTACAAATCTTGTACGACATGTTTGTAGGTATCCAAAAGAAATTAAATTAAAAATTATAATCTTTTTCTGGTTAGCTATTAAGACTAGCTTATAATACTATCTCATAGCATACGCTGTATACTAAATTATAAAATTATGTCGTATCTTTCAATATAATAATATTTTTTCTGTCAAATGTAGTTATATATTAACGATAAAAAGTTGTTAAAACCCAATTAATATAATTGACGGTTAATTAATATGACTTAATGAGAAAAAAAGCTATAGGTACATAAAAAAATTTCGGACATATTTATCTAAAATATAATTTCCACTTAAATAATTTAAAATTTATTGTTATATGTACCAATATAATAAAGTATTAGAATAATGTATAATGTATAATATAAATACTTATATAAAACATACCATGTATTAAAATTTATGTACGAATCAAAATTGTTTACTTTTTTACAAAATTATTTCAATTAAATGCTGAAAAAAAAAGTTTTTTAATTATTAAGTTTTACTTTATGAATATAAAATTTACAATATGTACTTAAATGTAAGTACGTTTCACGTTGAAATTATATATCTTTACATTGTACATATAATATTTGCGAACCGAAAATGTAAATAAAATTATAATTTTTTGATTATTATGATAAAAAAAAAGGATTAATATTTATGAAGTAAAATTTTTGAATATTATTTCCCAAAAGAAAAACTTAATTTATTCATAAGTTATGTTTTAATTCAAGGCAACATAGAAATGTCTATGAGTACTGTGTAGATACGCAGATTAGATGTACAAATATACAAATTTTAAAATATTTGTGAATTTTTTTCTTTTGATTATTTATTTGATTGTTTTAAGAACAAAAAAACAAAAGAATTTCTTTAATCTCATTAAATTATTAGGTTTAAATTTATTTATTCAAATGACATCTGTGATTCTGGAATTAACAGGACAATAATAAAAACAGCTAACATATGTACATATAATTTTTAATTTGCATATTAACAATATCTCGAAAATTTACACTAAATAGATATTTAAAAATTTTATTGCGCAATGATATAGTTTATCAAATTTATAATCAGAATGGAAATTCAAAACTTTCATTGCAAATATAATTTACACAATTTTTCAACCATAAATTATTGTAGTACATACACAAAATAATAGTAATTAGAAATTAATAAGCCTGTAATTGGAAATTTGTGTGGAATCATTATAGAATATTTTTGTTTTTCAAATTTATTTAAAATTAATATTATCGCAGTTAATCTCTGATGTTAATAAAGTTTAAATAAATTAACGAAGTTTTAATTTGATAATATTATTAATACTCTTTATGATTACAATCATTACATGAAAGTACATTGAATCGTATGACAAGAACTACGAAGAAACCAAAAATTTAAATTTAAGAAATTTAAGAATCTTATAAAAATCAAATTATTTTATTTTCTATTTTCCTTAAGATTAAAAGAATCTATAAAATAAATATCTTGTTTATAAAGATTGTGGTTTTATTTCAGAATTGATACAATAGGTACAGAATTTCCTTTTTTTAATGATCAAAAAAAAAAAAATTCCAATCTATACTGTATAATAGTTATTGATTTCCTTTTTTTTTTTCTATATAGATAGAAAACTGTCAATATTAAATTTTCATTAATTTCAAATTCTATTGATATTAAATTTTTCCGACAACGGACGTCCTAAATGAATGACAACCGTGAATTAATAGAGATTATAAACAATTAGTTTATATTATATAAAATTCATCCTTTTTTTTTATAAATTTCGTAATAAAGATTTAATGGATTTTTTTTTACGGTTTCACAGAATTTTTGCCTTATGTATATCAATGAAATTTAGCTGATCCAGAAAATAAAGTTTGGTTCATATTTTGAATTGATAAAGGATATGAAAATATCAAATTTATTATTTTTATAATTTTTTTTTTGCAGAAAAATATACAAATGTACTTGAAATTTAGAAGATATATATTTATATTATATATATATATATATATATATATATATATATATATATATATATATATAAATATATAATAAGTAACCATAAAGCTGACGTTGAGCTGTTTTTGAGCTGACGAAAACATAATTAAGGGAGAAAACCTTTTGGATTTTTTTAGTTATTTTTTCTTTTCATGTATCCAATAAGATTTTTGCTCTTTAAAATACTGAAAATTATCTATTACTTCGTATTCAAGCATTGATTTTTTAATATTCTTTACGAGTTAAACAAAAAATGCCTGCAGTTGTTGGCAAACCAAAATATCTTTATATAAATAACTCTATGTTATACCAATTTTACTCTTAACTTAAACTTAAATTTACTAAAAAGAGATCTCAATAGCTGTCCATATAATCATTTATTTTGAAAGATACAAAATAAAGTCGATATTGTACGGTCTACGTAAACTGGTAAAAAATTTTCATGTTTTAACTACTTAATTAATATTTATATTTATTATTTAGGAATTAAATTTCAAATTTAGTAAATAAGTTTTTTTCCCCACTGTATCTAAAAAGAAAAATTTTTTATTAGTTTTTCATTTCTGAATAAAATAATTTAATGTGCTTTAATGCTCACAATATTTTCATTTTTCAACTATTTCAAATATTTTGTTTATATATTATTAAAGCTATTTTATTATTGCTTTTTTTTCATTATTAAAATAACATCAAAATATTTTTGCGTTTCATTGAAAAGAAAAAATTCTTGTATAACACAAATCAAATGAATTAAATATTAATATTCTATTTTATTTGTTGAATATAAGTATGTTTATGTCATTCATAATTATTATAATAAAATATACATTGTATAGAGGAAAATTCCTAGTCATAGAAAAAATATAAGTACTTAAGATGTCAGAAAAACCACTAAAACTCATCCAAATATATAAAGTATATATGTATATATATATTAAGCGAATATTATATATGAATAAGAAATATTTTAAATTTATTTTTTATATATAGTATTAAGATTTAATATAAATTTAAATATAATTTTTGAAATAATTTTGCAATTAGAAAAAAGGTAAAAATCAAGCTGGACTGAAGGTTCCAATTAGTAGAGCTCTAAAAAAGTCTAACTACCCTTACTTGACTACAAATTTAAAACGATTCGACATTCATCTTTTAAATAAATCTCATAGCAATGTTTAATTCAACAAATGGAATCAATTAATTAATATATAAATTTTCACTTATAACATAGCATACATAATAAATATATCGAACTAACATTATACATAAGCTATATATATTATTGTAAAAGAATGGTAAAATTAATTTTCATTTTATAATTATAAATAACGAAAGCAATAAATTAATAAAGACCAGATAACAAATTATCGATATTTAATTTATTTTCTATTTCATACACGCATACACACAATATACATTTGAACTAATTTTCAGACATAAAATAGCAGAAGTAGATATCAATATTTTACTTAAACTTTGCTTGAAAAAAGAATACTTGTAATTGCTATGCAAAACTTTTGTTCTTCTCATGAGAATCCGAAATTCGGGTAGATTCTTATTATTATACAACAGATACATAAAAATCTTAAATTTTTTATTAATTAAAAAATAATCTTTGATTACCAAAAATCTAACATTTCTAACATCTATGAATTTCTTATTCTACAAAAAACAAAAATGATTCAATTTAGAATCACAAGGCTACATAAACATTAATGAATGAACTATTGGATTAGAACCTTGACACTTTGAGCCCAATTTTTATTTCAATTTTATTAAGATAATAATGTACTAGAGACAATAATTTTCATAAAATAATAGCATAAAATATGTTTTTATTATAATTTTTTTTTTAAAGCAATGAAATGAAATATCTTTCATAAATTATGTATAAAACTTAACTATTGTTATATAAATAATGTTTTCTGTTTTTTTTTTAATATATTTGCCTTTATTTTTTGTGTATGAAAAACAAGGACATGGCTCTTTGCTTTACAATAAGAGTGGTATAAATTAATAATAAACATTTTTATTAACTCGCGAGTCCATCGGAATCACTAAAAAATTGAGACCATTATTAAGGATAGTATGTTGTTGTCGTTATCTTCTTTCATCGGCTGGCGAGGTGATGACGAGGCTAATGAAACTTTGATTCGAACGGCAATGAAGTCGTTGTTGGCCTAATATTATTTATATTTTATTTATTATTAACGGCATGACCATTGCATCCTTAGAACGAAATATGGAAAAAAAAAATTAATTGATATGAAAGCTTAGATAAGTAATACGTAATGTTTTGTGGAATGATAAAAATAAAA
This sequence comes from Hybos culiciformis, assembly GCA_964007475.1. Classification (NCBI taxonomy): domain Eukaryota; kingdom Metazoa; phylum Arthropoda; class Insecta; order Diptera; family Hybotidae; genus Hybos; species Hybos culiciformis. Next base: position 15,029,601 of record OZ023275.1, on the reverse strand, counting down.
CCATTCAAAAAGTTATGTAATAATTTTCCTTAAAGAGAAAAAGGAAACCGCACACATTTTCTAATTAAATAACTTTTTTTTTTTATAAATTCTTCGATTTCATAATTTATTCTTAATGGGAAAACTTAATGAGATTGTGGGGATTATGTTATTACCCTAGAAAAATAATTTATTTTTTAATTTATATACTTATATAATTATATAAGAATTTTTTTGAATTTAAGAAAATGTTTAAATTATTGAAAAGTAATTTCCATAATCAATGACTTTGTTGAATTTTTTAAGATTTACATTAGATTTGAATTTCTTGACAGTGATTAGATTGAGCGAACCGGACCCCCTCATATCTCGTAAAAGGCTAAAAAAATCGAGATGCCGATCGTGTTTTTAGAAGTTTAATCATCAAAGTATATTGGGTGGATATTTGATGTATTTAAGTTTATCATTTCAGTAAGTTACAAAAAGAAATAGTTTTTGCGCAACGGAAATTATTTTTAGGAAACTCTTAAAAACTAGCTGTACTGGTCTTTATTATTTGAAAAAAAAAGATAAGTATTTATTACTTTATTGTTTTTAACTGCTTGTTACAACATTTTAGAGACATTTGAGTTGTGAGTGTATTTTTCAATAGTAACGTTTGACCGAAAAAAAAATTGGTATAGTATAGCAGGAATGGCTAAGAAGTCGATCTCGAGCCGCTTTTAAGTCGATCACCATATTGGAGATCAATTGAATAAGCAAACAGTTCAAAACGATAACACTTCATATTCAATCTTAGTCATTCACATCATTGAAATAATTTTGCTATGTATTCTTTTACCATGTTAAGTTCTAAAATAAATATCAAATAATAATATGAACACCTGATTTATGTCTCGTGATGAATTTCTGTTATGATTTTTTTTTTTATGTCTTTTACAAAAATCCTTTAATCCAGCTTCTCATCCTGCTTTTATGATAATTATATTTATAATTTAATATATCTAATTTTTTTTTATACATTTTAATGTACAAAATTCATATGATTGCATTTAGATATACTTACTTAACTATTTAAATAAATTTCCCCCTAGAATTCTAAAATATAGAATAACTATAATTAAGTATAATTTTTTCGTCTGTACATAAATTAATAATGTATATAATGTATATCTTAATGTAATATCCATTTATTTTAATTTTTATATAGTTTAGTTAAAGAGGTCTTTTTAACTTAATAAACTTACTTGGTATAATTTTCTTAATATATAAATTCATTCATAAAATAAAAAGAAACAATTCACAACAACTATAGTTACCTTGTTTTTGAAATTATTTTATTTTGTTTGTATAAATATATCTTTATAAATATATTATAAATAAAAATACATTATGTCTAACATATTTAAAATACTTTCACCAGGAAATAAGACAACAGTTAATGAAAATGTGCGGTAACTTAATAGTTCCTCATTTTCCTGTCTGTATTTATGTTAAATTTTAAAAATTCTTTAAGAATTAGTGGATGAAAAATTTAATTCAGTATTATCTGAAAAACATACAAGAAAATATAGAATGAAAAGAAAACTAAAAACGTACGGTCTCATCGTTTAGAAATAAAACCATATTTCAGAAGTTTTGTCGTAAGTTGCATTTTACAGTGTAAGGTCAGGTAAGGCACATTTATATTTTTGACAGAATCAGCAGTTAAGACCAACAATTTCTAAAATGAGAATGCTCTTACTAAATCTAAACACTTTATTATTAAAACCCTAAACATTTTATTATAATGTTATGTTTGAATTAAAATTTTTGCTGCGATGTTTTTCCGCTTAATATAAAATCAAACATATATGAATTATATGTAGTATTTTCTATAGTTAGGAAATATATAAATTTTTTTTTAATATTAAAAATCATATCTTTATGTACTTTTACGGTGAACGAACTGACAAAGAAAATTATCCTCCCAAACCCAAATTGTATATAAATGTGTATAGAAATAGAATAAGAACAAAAATACACAAAGCTTTTTATTTATGTTCATACACCTACACGGGAATCTATGTTATAAAAAATGTGAATATTTATAACATGATTATTATAAACTTGTGTAAAAGATAAATAAAAAATGTATCATATACTTTAGCTGCGGTGAAGATATAATTTACATTTGAATAATATACTTTTCTTTTTAATATAACTAACTACACTATATTGTTTTTGGAAACCATATAATACATATTTATAATATTTTCATAAACAATTAAATATTTTAAATATTGTTAATGTCTCAATTATAATTGTCATTATTTGATTTGATATTTTCAGACATTTAATTGAAAAAAAAAAAATAGAATAAATTTTATTACTTTAAAATTAAGTTTTTAAAGCATCAAAACGTCAATGTACATATTTCCTAATTTAAAGCTTTAAAATCAGAAGTTAAATAATTTAAAATTTTAATTAACCTAAATACTAAACATGAAAATTTCTTCAACTATGGTTCTGAGCGCAAAACAAAATTAATCAAAGAGATTCTGGAAATTGACGTAGGTATAATTTAGTTTTTATGTAATTAATTAAGATTATTTATTATTATTACATTTAAAGATTTTTATTAAGCTCGAGAAGATTTGATCCTACTTGATGAATAAATAGTCAAGTATAAAATATTTATTTTTTTCCGTATACTTATTGTTAACACTTCAATTTTATTGGTAATCTTCAAAATTTCAAATAAATGTTCTTTAAGTATAAATATGTACGTACATCAATTCTTAAGAGTTAATGAATTAATCTAATTTGATGTTTAAAGATACAAAATTGTTCAATTCATGGCCTATCTTATGTTTTCATGTTAAACTAATGAAATAAAATTTTCACAAATCTTTTTTTTTAATATAAAGCGAATTTTGTGAAAATGTGTTAGGAATTATAATGAGGAAAATTTCTATATTATCAATCGAGTTTAAGTAAGTTTATATAGTATTATGGGTAGATTTTGAGAAAAAAAAAATACTGAATATATAAATGTTTACACATGTTATAATTTAATAGGATTAATTTTGAATTTCAATTTGAGATATATATACAAAAAAAAAACCTGTATGTAGATATATACCATATGGTTCTTTTAGATTTCATATTTTATTTTAACTTCAGACTTTTGCTTCGATTAAATAAAAACTTCAACGTTCCTAATTGTGATTCTATCTAAAATGCTCTGAGTTTTCCGTATATAGAAAAAATTAAGAAGAAAAATAGACTCATAACAATATGCATCATTAAATCATGCGATACTAAAGTTGAGATTATAGCTATTCGAGTAGGTATAAGTACCGAAAGCTATGATACGATTCTTCTGTGTTCGTGCGCTATGAAATAAATATTAGGTATTATTGTTGACCTAATTTTGATGAAAATTTAGGTGATTACATAGAAAAAAGTTAAAGAAAAAATATAAAATTAGTCACACAATTTTGATGTCTAAACCATCCTATTTCTCAATAAAATCAACATTATAAAAAAAAATAATATTAAAGTCAAGTGGTAGAAGAAAAGAGATTACTTTAATCTGATAATAATGGTACACAATTTATTACAACACAAACATTTTTGTCTATATCATTCATTAATTTTATTTTATTTTATTTTTTATTTATTTTTTGTCTTAGGTTCTTGAATTGTGAAAAAGCCATGAAAACAGAAATAAATATTCAATCACTCAATCTTCTGTGCAACTTTAGAACCGATATGTAAAAACAGATATGTAAAAACACACACAAAAAATTGAAAAATTGTGTTACTCGTTAGATACATTATATATATACATAACATCTTAAAAAAGAAGGAAATCGCCCTTTATTTCCCTACAAATATTATATTATAAACATAAAATGCCATATTCAATGCTAACGCATACATAATGTACATATTATGTAGAATTGTGGATTAATGTACGTTGGCGTAGGTACGTCAAGTAATTTCTATACAATAATAATAAGAATAAAATAATTTTAATTTTTTACATAACCACCAGTGATATAATTGCCGGATATTAAAATTTGTATTAATTTTTTATATAAAAAAATTAACATTACAACTTCCTTTTTATGGCTTATAGATATTAAGCAAATTGATTTCAAAATACTAATATCGTTTTGAAATAGAATAAAAGTAAATTAGAATTCAGAAAATAATGGAAAATATTTTAGAAGTGAAGTTTTTAAATTAAATATCTTCAATTTTATAGTTTTTAAAGTTAAAAATATTTCTTTCTTAACAATTTTAAAGTAAAGAAGACAAAACTCGATAATTTTATTTAAACATATTATTTCAGAAGTATTAGTAGGTACTAATTTATTCACTTAAAAGTATAATTCTATAAATCTATTATTGTGTTCAATTCAATTATGCCAGTGAAATTAAATGCTTAAGTGATTTTTTTTTATTTCGTATAAAGCATAATAACAAAAATACTATAATATTATATATATTTAAAAATAAACATAACATAATAACTTATGTAGTTATAGTCTGTAGTAAAGTTATACATAAATAATAAACTTTTATTTTCATTTAACTTTCTTTTAAAAAAAATAAATAAAACTTCAGGGTAGACATTATTGGAAAAAAAAAAACTTAAAAACTTTTAAAGAAATTACAATGACAAGTTATTTTTGTGACAATAATAATATATAAATATTTATTTATCAAATCGTCTAAAAAAAGTCAAAGAACAAAATTTCAAAAATTCTTGTTCAAGTACATTTTGATATTTTATGAACTGCACCAGATCAGCTTCTGATTATAAAATACGAAAAAAAAAAGCAGTAGAATTGGAAGAACCTAATTCCATTAGAAAAGGATGATTGATATATGTATATTATACATTTTCCTTTTTTTAGTTCTGTAGTATTTTATCTTCTAACATAATCATGTTTTCAAATTTTCATTTCTCTATTTTCTTAACATGTATTTTTTTTAATTCCTAATTTCTTATTCAAATCTAAATCTTAATTTAACAGCACAATAATCTTCCTTGCGGACATAAAATTTACTATCAAGGTCATAAAATACGACATAAAAAATGATATTGGGTATGTTTCTATGATATAGTATACATCAGTGTTTCTCAACCTTAGGGTCGCGACCCGAATTTGTGTCGCGAAAGATTTTCAATGGGTCGTTTTAATGGAAAAATTCTATTACAAATGCTACATATATTTTTTCAAAAATAATAAAATATTTTGATTATGTAAGAAGAATTAATCTATAAATCTATTTTCTAACAGATTGCTCTGTTTTTAGATTGATAATAATAAAATAGCTTTTAAAATTCATTCGCTTTAAACAAATCGAACGAAAAAAAATTAATTATCAAATGAATGTGTCAACAACATATTATAAGTCGTTAACATAAAAATAAATAAAACATTTTAAAGGTGTCTTTCTAGAAGTACTTAGCTTGTCATTAAATTTTTCAGATTTCGTCGCGTTATTTTTCAGATTGAGGGTCGCGTTATTTTGTATTCATATTTTATAGGTCGCAATAGTAAAAAGGTTGAGAAACGCTGGTATACATAATTAAATATATAGTTTTTTTTGTTTTTGTTTTGTTCCAATACATATGACCATATATATACAATTTAAAAGAAGTAGGTACCTGACTAATAAAAACCCAATTAAGGTAATAGGTTTTATATATTTAAATTAATTTCTTACTAAAGATATATATATTTATATAGATTTTGATATAAATAAGAAAATTGTATTTCATTAATACGAATAGAAATATCGTTGAGACGGTTAAAAAGATATTAATATAATTTTCATTATATTAATTATATATATATGTATAAGTATATTTTTCGATTGTTTCTTGTTATTTACAAATTCATCTATTTGTAAACGTATTTTAGCAGATCTCTAGCTTTTTTACATTAAGAAATATTTTTTATTTTAAAAATATATTATAATAAAAAATATCAAAAACGGTTTATTAGGCGATATTTCTAGGTCATAAAATAAAAGTTCGAAAACTAATTTTTTTAGTGAATTTGGGATAAATCTTGGCATACCAATGTTCTTAAGATCGAGCAGATTGGAGAAAATTTTATTCGAACAATATTTACTATACGGATGAAGAAGAAGAAAATAAATTATTAAATTGATTTTTCTCTTATACTATAAATTTTTTCAGATTAATAATGCATTTTAATGCGTTGGGGATCGTTATGTTGTATTTAGTGCTATAGAATTTAGATCACTAAATGGAGTATTATATGCGTCAATACACATGCAATCATTTAGATGCATCTGCGTAAATAATGAAAAAATTTAGATGCATCAGCGTATATAATGAAAAAATTTAGATGCATCAGCGTAAATAATGAAATCATTTAGATGTTTCGTATTGAATATTACGTAATATCTAAACAAACATAATATCTCTCACAATATTTCAATACAGCCAAATACAAAAAAAAAATGAGAAAAATGAGAAGAGAAATTATTCTCTCTTTGCAACTACCTCTCCCCTACGCATTAAAACATATTATATTGGATATGTAAACAAAATTTGTTATACAACTCGTTCTGTATTTACACAAAAATACATTGACACTTGTCAATTTATATCACTCGACCTTCGGTCTCGTGATATAAGTATTGACTCGTGTCAATGTATTTTTGTGTATACAGAACTCTTAATTAATAACAAATTTAGTTTACGAATACAATAATCTACTATAATTAAATGATTAAGTTCAACTCTTTTATGGAAATTAATTTATTAATTTATAAAAATGAAAAGATCTCTTTATTAAGTGAAAATAATTTTGTTTATTTGTTCGCATGTGAAATTACTATATATATATTTATAATATTAAAATTATTTTTCGGTTTGTAATAAACTAAAAAGGAGAAAGAATATTCAACAAGTTCTTGTTATTTATTTTAATTAATTTAAATATGTGGTGATGAAGATAAATTTATTATTTATTAATAAAGGTACCTACACAGTAATATGAGTATAGGTTTAATGAAAAGAAAAATATTGTTAAGAATTTCTTTTTTTGAATAAAAAAGTTAAATTTTATTGATAATCATGGTGTATGCAAATATACTCCCCAATTAATCTATTTAAAAACAAAAAATGAATGGACAACTCCAAGCTTTGTAAAATATATAATGAACCTACATAATGTTTTTATTTAATTATTAAAATACAGAAATATTTCTCATTAAAGTTAAAAATGAAAATTCTTAGTACAGCAAATAAATTAATTACAAAAATATAATTTTGTATACACATATAAAAATGATCATAAAATTTACTTTTTCATCATTATTTAAGATAATGAATTTTTCGTGGAAAACATTTTTTTAGATAGAAAAAAAAAATAAATTCTCATCGTATAAAAATGTGAATATCAAAACATTAAAATTTCTGAAATTGTAAATGTCGTACATTGTTGAATAATCAGTTGAAATCAGTTAATTTCAAACTGTAATAAATCGATCTTACTGGATAACATCTTTGCTGTGCTAACAAAATAAGTACAACACTCTGAAGGTTTTGTTATATAACTATTGAGTAATTAGGACCAGAATATGTTTTTTTCAGTGAAAGAATGAAGTTCAGGGTACCTACATTTTTTAAGAATGCACTATGATCATTATATTTAAAAATTAAAATATTTGAAATGAGGTTCATATATACTAAAAACATCTTAAATTTTTACCTTGAAATAAAAAAAAAAAATCTATTTTTCTATGTTCTTTGTATAAAATAGAATTTATATGCATTAATTTTTAATGAGCTATTTTGTGCACACGCTATGCTCCTTAACCTAAAAATTATTAACTATTTTATTTTAATTGTAAAATCTGGCACACATATGTACAATAATAATAGTCTACAAGCGCACAACATACTTATACAAAAAAATAAAATACAAAGTACAAAATAATATCCTTTATCGCATTATTCTTATATTATTCCTTTTTTGAACACAATAAAATAATAAAAAAGCTTATTAAACAATTAGAATATTTAAGTAGATATTTTGAAAATTTATTAATAATAAATCCTTTATAACAATTAAAAGACCTAAAGGCATTCGTTTTAATTTCTATCTCATGACTTATTTTCTTTTTCCCATTCGTTATAAAAATTTGAAAAAAAAAATCCTTTAAAAAGTGGAACATAAAAATAAAAATAATTCGCAAGGTTTTATGTTTCCTAATCGAGATGATTGTGATTTATATAGCGAATTAATTCATTGATGTATAATGGTGTGAAAAAATTGTGGCTACCGGAACCAACATCTATATCAATGACAGCTCCCATATTGCTGCAGTAAACACAATAACAGTGACAGCGCGTATAAACGTATAAGTGTTGTGTTATGTTTTAAAACTTTTAATGGGTTTTGATCAGGGTTGGCATTTTGTCCACTTTTTTTTATTTTGTCCGGGGCACTGGAAGAAAATGGAAAAAATGGAAGAAATGGACAAAATGGACAAAATGGACAAAAATCGATAAAATGGGCTTATTACAAATAACAACTCATTTCTTGCATTCTTAAGCACGCATAGTTTTCTTTTCATTTCCACAGGCGTTATTCAGCAGTGTCTATTGCTGTCTAGTTCAAGTATAATTTTTATTCCGTGAATTCCCCACAAGTATTTTTTTTTATTTTTTCCATTTTTTTTTAATTTTTTCCAGTTTTTTCCATTTTTTCCAGCACATAAATTTTTTCCGGGTCGGACAAAACTGGACAAACCTGGTTTTGATAAATAATTAATGAATGGTTACAAATGTCGATAGTACACTGCAAAAGATCTTGAGAGTGGATCTCTTTGAAAACGTGGCAATGTGGGCTTATAATAGATTCCGATTAAAATTATAGTAGATTGAGGTCTATTGTAGACAAAGTTAACTATGAAATTAGTTATTTTATTATGAATAAAAAAATTAAAATTTTAGCATAATGAAAAATTACAGGATTATAATCTTATTGTAATATTCTTTAATTTCTAAAAAAAAAAAAAATTCGAATTGATTTATTATAATCTTTATATAATATTCGAAATAGAAATGAAGCTTATTAGTTTACATTTTCACAACTGTTAGCTTAGAACGCCAAACAAATATTACAGAATGTAAATTTTTAAATAGTCATTTTAAGGACCCAATTAAAATTAATTTTTCGTTACAATTGTGCTATCTATACCTAGAGATATAAATACTGTTAAATTGGTATAAAATAAAAAAGAAATAAAAATAAAATTACACATTTTATGTAGTAGTACAGTATCGATCAAAACACTAGCAACTTTTTCATATAAATTTGTTCTTTGATCAAAAAATTATGAAAAATAATTATAAAATTTCTACATAAACAATTTTTATTAAAATTTATTATGTTTTTTATGTGCTCAAAAATTTTGTTGTGGAAACAATCGAATTTTTTTCTAATTAATCTTCCTTAATTTTAAATATTTAGTCAAAATTCTTTATTTTTTTTTATTTCTGTCACTGTTCGATACATTGACTTTCAAATTACAAAGTAATGTTTGGAAATATAATGTCTTTCCAAGCAAGTTTTACCTCTTACTTGTTCGAATAACGATGTTTTCTTTTTACTTTTTGTCTCTCAAATCATAAGTCCACTATTTCGCAGACGTTCTATTTTGATTTCAAATTCAATCAGGAAACTTATTAGATACACCAGTCTCCAAAATTTGGAACTTTAAAACAATATTTACCGGTTCAACTTAAGGATCATCATCCAAAAAATTAGGATTTTTGACTAACTATATGTATATAAAATTTTTGACTACAAAAAGAACTTCTTTAAAAAATGTTTTTGTTATTTTATTTTTTAGTAAATATTTCATTCAATTTAATAAAATACACTATAAATTTTAATCAAAAGTTGTTTATGTAGACATTTTTTATGATTTTTTATTATTTTTAATAAAAGAAGAAAATTATGAAAAAGTTCCTAATGTTCTGAGCGATACTGTATATTATGCGGAAATTTTTTTTATTTTATTGATTTTTTTTTGTACAAAGCTTTTAAAATATAAAAAAAATTTATTTTTTAAATCTTTAAAGTAGGAATAAAACAAATTTGAATGGGTGTATTGTTTTAAATTTTAAGTATAAATTTTTATCTATATGTTACACGAATATTTTTGATTTATGTACACATATATAAAACAAGTATAACCTTCATATTGAAAATATAAAAAAAGGATCAAAAAATATTTAAAATCTTCACTGAAAATTATTAAAAAGATACTTTCAAATTATAAATTTTTTTTAACTTAAGACCTTATCCCTAATGGAATGAATATAAGATGAAATCTAAAATACAGTTAAAAGTTTTAGCGGAAGCATAATCTCTAATGCAAAACTTTTTCTTATTGGTTGGCGGAACCCATAGTCCAATAAGCTGAATATGATATTCGCATTGATAAGCTATAGTTTTTGTGATATACATATATAATACTTTATTGCTTTTAGAATACAAAAAAATAAATAAATTCCCAAATATTAAAAATAAAATATATAAATGTTCAAAACTAGAGATCATTATAATGAAGTAATTGACTTCTTTACATCATATTAATTATAACAAATAATACTGTAAAGATATTATTAATTATAGTCTACTAAAGATACTATTTGTAAAAATGATAAATTATTAAATAAAACTCAATAATTCATTAAACATTTTCAACTTTTGAATTAACAACACACGCGAAGATTTTTATATGTTCTTATAATTCATTTTTCTCATTTTAGTATACCTAAAAGAAGAAAGATACTAAAAAAAAATTTTCTTAATTTTATTAAAAATAATAATAAAGATAAAAATACGCATTAGAAGTAGAACTCCTTATGCTAAAATATTAAAAATTACAATAATCATAATATTAATAGGCATTCGACCGTATCTATCTATATATGTATCAATCAGTAAGTAAAGACATTATTGGAGTTAAAATAAAATATAAAGTATAGATACATCTATTGGAATTTACATATAACATATAATTTACATATATTACATATTTGCCGGCATAAAAAAAAGATCAATGAAAAAAACATTGTAAAATTCGAAAAAAGCATTGCAAACTACGGTAAATTTGTTGGAAAATAAAATTAAAAAATCTATTTCAAAAATTTAAATTTATTTAACTTCCGTGAATATCTCACGGGTTTCGACTAGTATTATATTATTAGCAGTTATTATAAATATGAATATGAAAAAAAAATCCTTCATATAACAATTTTACTTCTTAGTTATCATGTGTTGTTAAATAAGTTGAAGCAACGTTAAAATATATGTTTTTATGATAAACTTCTAGAATCGAGAAATTTTCTATAAAAAGTTTTTTGAAATTAATATTATTTAGCACTATTCTTATTTGAGTAATTAATCTTTGTAATTATTATTTTATTCAAGAATTAAAGTTTTTTGTACATAAAGATAAAATATTTTTTGTAAAGCCATATTAGTTTATTCATTCACCAAGAATATTAAAAAAATATTTTTTATAACAAAGAACTTAATAACTATAATATCCTTAGCAGCAGTAACAGCTTTTGTATATTAAAAATAATTGCAATTATTTTTCTTAAATTTCGGTAGGTATTATTGCTATTATTATTGAGTTATTGAGCAAACTGATAAGTCCGTATAATTTTATTTTCTATATATTTATTTATTCCATTAAGTTCTAGAAAGATACTATACATAGTACCCGATCGCACTCGCCGAAACTAGATTAAAATCCGTTTTTATTTCATTTGTTGTAGTAAAATTTAAAAATATATTCGACGATTTGAAGTTGACAAAATATTTTAACATTTACTCAAATGTATAGAGAGTCCAAATGTAGATTTGATAGATATATCATCACTAATTCGAAAAAAAAAAATTAAGACAATGTTCACATACAGTACAGACCTATTAAAAATACTAACTTTCACATATCTCACGCAGAACGCAGCTCACCGCAATCAGCATGAAATTTTCCGGTAAACATTCGGCACTGCGATAATTTTATTCGCATCAGTTAATAATGTTGTATATTTATACAAAAATCTGTCAAACCCATTTCACCATAATCTACAAAGATATTACCAGCTAGTAACCATAATAATTCAAATTAAATTTGATATCCCGTATCAAACGTTATTTTACCTATTTTATTATAATACCGTATATATGTATATATTGTATAATTTTAGAAATTTTCACTTGAGGTCATTATGTTAAAAAAAATGATGATACGTCAGTTTAGAAAATACTCCTTTATATAAACAGTAAAATGGTTTATCCTCAATTAAAATGGAATTAAGTGAGTGTATAAAATTCAAAATTTCCTTAATGATTATTTCAAATTTTGTCAAAACTGAACAAACAATCAATTATTATAATATGCCAAACACAAAGATACAAAAAAAAACAATTACAACGAAAGAGTTCTTGTTAAGTAATTTTTATAAACTTGATATCTCATAAGGTAGCATCAGATAATGTGCTAATTTTATTAATCCAATTTGAAATTTATATTATATCTATCTTTTTCTAAATATTAAATATTTCTCTAGCTTTAGAAATAAAAAAAGGTCAATTTGCTATCTTAAGATCTATGGTATAAAATTTGCTAAACAGGAACCTTTTCTCGAAAATCAAAATATTCATTGTAACGATTTTAATATTAATTTTTCATTCATAATTATTTGTCATAAAATAATATACATAACACAAATTTTATGTTTCTATTGATAGAAATATATAATACCTGCGAATTTATAAATTATTTTTCGGCGAAGGTATCTGTAATTTATTTTTCTTTAGAAGTTGTATAAGTCAATGAACTTTTCTTTTTCTTTTTTTGCTATAACAACGTTCAGAAACCAATTTCAAACATAAATTTAACATAATTCGATTTAATTTTTGGTAAAATTTGTATACACTACATAAAAAAAAGAAAAAAAATTGAAAATGAGTATTAAATTTTATTAAGAAAAAGTTTTAATTGAAAATATTAGAAAATTTAAAAATGTTCTAAAAAAAATGTTCAACATAATTTGAGTATAAAAAGAAAAATCTTGAATATACCTACATCAATTCATTTTAATGACAAAATTTATAACGCTAAAAATAATAATGTTCATTTATAATTTGTAATTTGATTTTTCTTTTTATTTTTTTTTATTTTTTCAAGGAAGTAATGAGTGGAAGATAATTCTGTGCATAATTCATATATTATATACGTAGATACAATGCGTAGATACTGCTTTCATCTAAAATTAAAAAAAATAAATAAATAATAATAATAATCTAATTAAACGTTACATATTTCTATTAAATATAAATAAAAATAAATTTTAATTATATTTTAGAAGTGGGTATTTCGAGAAGTTTGTTTAGAGATTGAAATATCATATTCGTTATGGTACAAATTTATCTTTTAATATCTCTAGACATATAATATATCTGAAAATTTATTTTTATAATCTACAAGAATAATTATTACAGGAATTAAAGGAAATATACAAATTTTAAGTATATATTTGAAACTTGAATTGATAAAATTTAAAACAAATTCTTAAAATTTAAATGTCAATTGAATTTTTATAACTAAATACACCAATTTTAAACTTTATAACAAGTAGAAAACATTATCTGTAAGTCTCACTTCTATACAAAAAAAAAGTTAAAAATGGACAATAATTTTTCAAATTTAACTTAATACAAAAATAAATGTACATATATGTAAGATTTAAAATATAACTACTTGACATTTTAGGTAAAAATGATAATTTTTTACGCATACAACATTAACCAAATTTATATATATACCTATATGGAATTGTATATGAAATAAGGTTTATGAAAAAGTTTTAAAATAAAGACGAAAAAGCTTCTCAATTATTAATTCAAATCCATGCGCAAAAATAACTTTTCTTTTTCTTTTTTATTTTGTTCTTTCAACTTCTATATAATAATTTTCCTTTTTTTCTTTTTTCTCAATGAAATTTTTTTACAAATTTTCATTTGTAATACAAAGAATTTTGGTTTTTAGTTTTTTTTTCGCCCAGTCTACAACTTCTCTTTATAATGGTTTATCTCAAAAATTAAAAAAAAAAAAAATAAAAATGAAAATTTATTTTATATGTAGGTTTCAGTTTGAGAATTAACTTAGATAGAAACGGACCTATATTTGATATTTAAAATTTTCTTAGATCTTGATATATTAAAAAAAAAATATATATATATATATATATATATAAAATTCTTGTTTATTATTGTTGTAATTTTCTTCTGTTTTTTTTTTTATATTAAAATAAATATATATATACATTACTTCAATATTTAATGTAATTGTAATTATTATATATATATATGTTGTATATACATTAAAAAAGCATATTTTTTATTAAAAAATTGAAAATATATATATTTTTGTTAAAAAGTGTATAGTATATAATATTTAATATTATTTATTGCGAAAATAAATAAATAAATTAATTTTTATAATATTTTCTTTTATGTTTAATTTAATTTTTTGTAATTTTTTAATTGAAATCAAAATTAAAAATTTAATTACATTTAATTTAAAAAAATATCATTAAAAATAATATAATTCGAATAACAATTATACATATTATAAATATAATTCATATCAAAAAAAAAAAAAAAATTAATTTAATATTTTTATTAATTCTCAAAAATATAATAATTTAATAAAAAAAAATTTGAAAGAAGTAAAAAATTTTTATAATAAAAAATAATTATTTCAATGAAGGATAATAATCTTTTGCATTTCAAATAGAAAGGATAAATTACACAAAAAATAATAATAAAAAAAAGGTAGGTGTACACCGACAAAGAATAAGATCCTTTTTACTTATATCTAGAATATTAAATTCAATTACATTCTAGATATATATACTTATATACAGCAGTACATGTATTCATTTTTAGATTGCAACGAATAGATATTATACAAAAAAAAAAGAAACAAAATTAAATTCTTCTTTTTTTTTATCTTTTTTTTTTTTTTTAAATGACATTTAGCTTTATTGTGTTGGAAAAGCTTTTAATGAATCCTGATAACAGTTGTAGACAATGAGAATAATAAAAAAAAAATAAATAAAATGAAAATAACGAATTATTTCATGTTAAGTTAAGGTCATTCCCAAAGGATTATTATTCTCACAGACCGTTTGGGATTTTTTATTAAAATATTTTTTTTTTTTAAACATTTTTATAAATTGGTTTATGATTGCAGTAAAGACATAATGTTTGTAGGTAGTAGGTAAATATATATTATACATATAGTCTCTCTAGGAGAATTTAATATAGGAGAAGTTAATTCAATTTGTTTGAAAGAAATCTGATTCAATGAATATCATAAATGTGAACTCTTTTTGAAGTTTTCCAAGTAAGGCCGTACTATGGTTTAATCCATATGTCGCGAAGGATTTTGTATTTGACTTCTTCGAAATTATTTTGATATGAGCTTGACTATGTTTCAGGTCGAGATATGAACTCATAAGCGCCAGATTTCACAATCTCAATGTATGGCGGACACCAAATACAAAATTAGTTAAACTAAACCAGTATTCTTTTATCAAAGTGAACGTTTTTCTCTAAAATATAATATACATAACATAAAACATAGATTATGAATATTTATTTCTATATTAGTTTATTAATATCAGAAAAGTTGTTTTCTTTGCAAATACGTGTTTAAGTTTTTTTTAAGATATAAAGCTAACTACAAAAAAAATTCCT
Source organism: Hybos culiciformis (assembly GCA_964007475.1). Lineage (NCBI taxonomy): Eukaryota > Metazoa > Arthropoda > Insecta > Diptera > Hybotidae > Hybos > Hybos culiciformis. The sequence goes on along the minus strand of OZ023275.1, from coordinate 15,013,789 downwards.
TAAAATTTGACTCAATTTAAACTTATAATATCTATAATTCAATTTAAACTTATAATAATTAAAATGCACGGTAGATGTATAGAAAAATAGATCGCAATAGTTTTTAATACATTAATACCTAATTGAAATATAATATAAAACAAATTTACAAACTTACATATTATCATAAAAATCTCAAGCTATTTTTTTTTATTTCCAAGACAAATGAATTGATTGAATGTATATATTTAATAGCTTCAATGTAATTATTTCTTTTTTTTTTATTTTCTGTGTATAAAAATCTACATAACTAAAACTTTTGCTTTAAAAACAGAAAAAAAATCTGAAAGGAATTTAAATGTTTCAGTATAAAAGTTTAATGTAGGTAACGTATAAATTCTCTATGCCAATAAGTAAAATAAAGTTTTGCATCTATTTATATTAAAAATAAAGTTTTGTTTAGAAATAATATTCCCAGGTTTTTGGATTTAGAGTTTATCCAAAGAAAATTTACTCAATTATTGTAGAAGTAATAAAATTGAAAATAAACTTCATTTTCATATATTCAAGATATATGAAAATAAAACAGGAATAACTGTGACTTACTGATTACGAAAACTCGAAAGACTGTATTAGTTCTTTTTAAATTTAATATGTCTTTGAACATTCTTAAAAAGAAAATATAATTTGCACACTTTCCAATATTTAAGAGCTTTCATACAATAAGATTATTTTCGGTTATTGTGGGAGAAAAATTTTAATATTATAATCCTATTTGTTTCAATTGTTTAGACTGGCGAAACTAATCCAGCCCAAAATAAATGATAAGTTGCATAGGAATTAAATTTCTGAATTTTTTTAATTTTTACTGAAGAATTTTTCATTTTTTTTCTCCAAATTTAAAATATCTGAACTGTGCGTATATCTTTCGTGTATAGCGCATTCTTTAAAGGCAATAAAAACACTTATGAACTTCTTTATATGATTTTTTGTTTTGTTTTGTTATAAAACTTTTTAAATCCTACACTTACGCCATACATCCATTATTATAGAGTGTACTTTTTTTAATTGACAGAAAAAGTTTCTCCAACTGTGCAACATTTCCTTTCCGATATACCTAAGAATATACATATATTTACTTTGTATATTAAGGGAATTTGAATTCAACAACACAGTCAAAAGTGTAATATATAAAATAAAAAAAAATATACCTAATTTTTCAACAAAAAGAGAAAAGATAAATTAATCTTTTGACAGTTTATTTATTTAATTAAGTATAATAAAAAGAAAATATTTTCGATTTTGAAGAAATTTCTTATAATTTAAAAAATTTATAAATAAATTGAAAAGTTTTTTTATTACATTGAATTAATCATTTATCAAAAATCGATAACAAAATTATAATTTGGGCAAGTTAATATATATATACTATCTATATTGTATTGATTCACCTAATTAATAACAATTTTATATGAAATTACAAATTATTGAATATTTACTTAATAAATTTTAATATGCGTATGTACTATGATGTTATATTAAATTCGAGCGACAATAAACGTATATTGGGTAATAAAAATATTCTTTCAAAAATAATTCCGAAATCTAGTCACTCTTCCTTACATTATAATTGTTATTAAAATCTATGTTACCCGAAATATATGCATAATAACTATATTAAAACAAATCTTAAATATTTTATGATTACTTTTCTTTTAACAGCTTTAGGCAATGTATATAGCCTTTTGTTAACTCGCATTGATAATTTTCTTGTAATTTTTTTTTTTTTTTAACTAATTAAATAATTTTTTTTTTCTTTTTTATACTAAAGAAAATAACATGTATATACAATATTATATTTTTATATTATTCATACATAATGTTATGTTAACAAAATATTCTTAAATTATGTTAAAAACCATATTTGTATGCTATGCATGTTCATTATCTAGAAATAAGACACACATAAAAATGTACTCTATGTATATACACACACACATTATATTATGTTTATATTTATTATTTATTCAGTCAGCTAAGTTTCCTAGCACTATTGACCTGAATATTTGAAAAGGATTATTTTATTTATACCTATTTTTTATTAAAATGGCACTTTTTCAGGCACCATATGGTTTTTCATTTTGTTTATTTCGAGAATGAATAAAAAAAAAATTTAGTTTTTGGTTTATAAGTTTTCTTCTTTTCCTTTTTTTTTTTTTCTATAACAAATAAACCTAATAGAAATTTCTTATTTATTTAAAAGTATTTCTTGAAAAATCATTAAGACTTTATGTACTTTGATAGACTTAAGAGTTTTTGTCTAGATATTTTAACCTGTAAGCTTAACGCAAGTACATATAATGAGTGTTTAAGAACATTATGAACAACATAGAACAAGAACTTAATTTTGTCATGTTGAACGCTCTAATTTTGTACCCAAAGCTGCGAGTTATTTTGATTTATATATATTTTCCAGTAGTAAATATTCATTATTTTACGGTTTAATATATTTCTTTTTTTGTACACTACATACTAGCATACATAACAAAAAGGTGTAATTTTCAGAATGACTTCGGAAAATTTCTAAAAATTATGAATGGTTGAAAACGACTAAATGCACCATACTAATTTTATTATACTTATTAAAACGTTGAATTACACAATTTAAACAAAAAGAGACTGATTTTTAATTCAATATCCAACTAGTGTCCTTCAGGAAAAGACACAAGAGATTTTATAAAAATTTTCATTCATTCATTATTCTATAAATGTACTTTTTTTTTACATTGAAAAAATTTTCTGAAAAGGATTTAGCGGATATTCAAGGATAAGTTTGTTACATAAAAAAAATTTATGATATGAATTTTCTTTATTGCTCAATTCACTGCTGAATTCATTTATTCATATATATATATATATGTATATATATATATATGTATATATATATATATATATATATATATATATATATATATATATATAATGATTATTATAACACGGGTTAAAAATAAGTGTAATAAATGCTGCTGGCGAAATAGAAAACTAAATTAAAGCATTTGTATGATTTAATTTAAATGTAAATTTATGTTGGAAATGATAACGAAGAACAATTATTAAAATTATGTGCTTTAGGGTTTTATATGCATAATTTTTCGTAAAAATAACATAGACGTATAAATTTCAAAAATAGATTTTTAATACCAGGAAAAATTCAATTGTTCACTGATTATATTATTTTTAGTTTTGTTAAAGTAAAAGTTTTATTTTTTTCTAAAAAAAATTGTTTGGCTTAAAAGATCTGAAACAATCTATACCGATATGCCGCCCAAAATGAAAAATTATAATGGAAGATATGTTGAGACAATCAATACACCAAAATATAAATCAAAAAACTGAAATCACTACTTTTATTAAGGATATGTAATATTTTAAGCTCGGATTCCGATGAAACTAAGGAATTTTCGAGAAAAAAAAAACCTAATTAACTTTATTTACAGCATTAACGACGGACCTCATTAAATTTGCAAATTAGTTAGTTAGTTAGAGGGTTAGTTTTATATAATTTCCATCATTGACAATATTAATTATGTGCATAATAAATATTAATAACCTAAGAAATAATTATTATATTTCATTCTAATTACGAGTAAAAGCTTTCCTTCATGTAATCTAAACCTTTTGTGAATGCGAAAATAATTACCAACAGTTTTATTCATCAGAAATAAATAAAGTATATTGAGTTAATTATTTTGGTTTTCTTTCATTCTTCGAAATGTATTTTATTTTATGAATGTATTTCATATGAATTCTATGTATATTTTCTGTTCATGATAAAAAACGGAAATAACTAGATATCATTATATTTTGTGGTTTATTTTTCAATTGTCAAATTCGAAAAATTATATAATATTATTACGACTTTAAGAAAGAATTTAGAATACAAAAAAATATTAAAGGTTTTAAAATATATTAATACTGAAATCATAATACCAACTATATTGGTGCATACAAACAAATACTTTTGTACTATCCAAATATCCAACCAGATTCATATAAGGTTTCGAAAATAAAATGTATGTGCAAAAAATTAGCAAAAAAAATTTAAACACTAACATAATAAGTCAAAATAATTTAATTTTTCACATATTATTAAAATGTGTTGCTGCACGGTTATCATTAAGTTTTTCTTAACGCTTCACTACACTTATCTAGCAGATATTTGTATATAATATGATAATGATTTACATTTGTATTGGATATGATGTAAATATATATTGATTTTAGCGGTCATATGAATTATTTTCATGTATTATTTTGCGTAATTTCTTTTGTTTTTTTTTTTATCAAACCCTTCCTTTCCTAGAAACAAATTTCCATTAACTACATCAATCAAAACTAAATACACATCTTTGTGTTTTTTTTTTATAAAGGTTGCTTTTAATATTTGGCTATATTTTAGAGTTCATTTAATTTTATTTGATCCGGAATATTGTGAATTTCCCAAAATAAATTTGTTTTTCCTTTTTTTTTTTTTATTATAGAAAAATGAAATCAATTTTTATTTGAAGATAATGTATGTATACCTCCTAGCTTGAATATAATATAAACAAGTGAAATGAGGAAAATAATATCCTTGGAAAAGTGAAAAAAAAAGTTCATATAAGCATTACTATTTACAATTTTTAATTGTCTCATTTTGTAATAAAAAACAATATTATTTTTAAAATTTCTTATCAAATTTTATATTATGGGGAAAACTGCCAAGTGTTTGCGTTATTATAGATTTGAATCATAGATTTACTGATTAAATTTGAAAAAATAAAATAAAATTAGTAAGTTTACTGAAATGAGTTTTAGCAGAAGAGCGAAAAAACAGATAGCTGTTGAAAATATAGCAAGAAAAAATAGATCGTAATTTTATTTTTTAATATGTCTGTTCATAATTGCAGCAATATTCTAGAAAAAATATTAAAAAACTATAATTTTAGTATAGCTTTGTTTGCATCTCTACAATTTTCTAAAAATCTATACATATAAAAAAAAAAATTAAAGATTTTGAGCACATATTACCAGAAAATTACGATATTTTAGTTATAATCTTAAAACAAGTTTTTGGCAGTGTGAAACTGAAGAAAAGGATATAGAAAATATTTAAGATTCAAATCACGTCAACACCCAAAAAAAAATAGATACTTACTTTTTAAAATCTAATTAAATAATATATTATCTTAATAATAATAATACTATGCTTATATTTTAATAAGTATATTCAAATAAACAGAAAATGTATAAGTAAATATAAAAAAAAATAATACCTAAGCCCTTTTTTCAATGTTAAGAGAAAATAAAGATGAAAAAAATTTATTTACTCTATATAACACTAAAAATTAAGAAGCATGCTTTAAATAAATTAAAAACTTGACATGTCTTGTAGCACCCGCATGTTTATTATTCCACATAATATAAATGCAAAACTATATGAATTATTCTTTGAAGATCATGGAACAACAATTTCTGAAATTGGTCAATAAAAAGATTTTATTTCACAATATAAATGTGAATGTGATTTAAAAAATATAAATCTGTAGTATATTATAATGTAATGTATACATATTTGTATTTTTTTTTATTATATGCAGAAATATATATATACATTTATATTTATATATTATATATTTTTGTACTTTACTACTCTTAACCCGATAAAATGTTCCTGTAAAGCTAACAAAGATTTTATTTTTTATTTTTAGCCTTTTATATATGATTTTCTTCTTTCATATTTTTAATAATAAAAATGTTAACTTCATGTAAATATGTATGTATATAAATATTATTTACATATATATTTTCAACAAATAAAGTAGAATGTTTTAAAGTTACATTTCTTTATAAGGGCATACAAAGATTGAACAGACATTACATGGCTTCAAAGCCAGGTGTTTTGTTGAAAAAAGTTCTTCTTATCATATTGAAATACTTAAGACAACATTGTTGGACAATTTTTGGAAATAAGCTTATTTATTATTTTGTTTTAAGCATTAAAAAAAATATTTAATCAAAAAAATAAACTTAAATCAATCCAGAAATAGCTCAATCTTGTGATGTGTAAATTATACCAACGAAAGAATTTTACTATACTTAAGTTTTTCCGTCAAGGGATTTTTCTGAGATTTCGAACAAGTTATTTGAAATCTCTATCTATACACTATGAATCAACATTTTGGTAGAATTTCTAGATTTTATTTCCCAAACATTTCTATTATATTTCAACATTATGTATAAGTTTGAATTATAGTGATTTTTAAAATCAATAAAACGAACATATTTAATTTTCTGTGTGAATAGATTAATTTCAAATTAAAAATAATTCATTATTATATTTTATAAAAAAAAAAAGAAGAAGTTCTCTATATAAATGCAATTATTAATTATAAATCTATCAATAAAGACATTTTGGCAGTTCGTAAATTAAAAATAAATTAAATGGTGAGGTTGATTAACAGAAGATTGCGTCAGAATAAATGTACGAAATGCGTAAAGCCTATATATTATTAAATAATATATAAATAAAAATTAATTTTATTTTAAGCATAATTATATACATACTTTCATATAGGTATAATGTACTTCAATTCAATTCAATTTCATCTGATTGAAATAATAATGAAATAAATTTAACCATTAACTAATTAGATACCCACATAATATAATGTGTACATAATATATACATAGTATATACAGAAGTGGATTGATATTAAAAAAAAACCAATCAAATTTTTTCAATCCAAAGATTTGAGATAGCCAAAAATAAAGCTTTCTATATATACAATCATATTCTCTATTATCAAAAAAAAAAATTGTTTTCATAATAATTTTTGCTTCAAAAACCAGATCTCAAATGACTTCTTTTCGAATTTATAAACGGAAGAGAAAAATTTGTTCGTATTAAGCCAAACAATTTTTGTCCTATTTTGTTCTAGAACCTGAATTTTAATTTTTTTTTTTTAATTTTATTCTTTCATTATACCTAACTAGAATTTTTAATTTATATTTTTATTTCTTTTCCAAATCCCACTTTTTTTTTTGCTCTAAAACATTTTATTTATTATTAAATTCAATTCCAATTTATTTAGTATTGACATGAGAAACACATTTTTGTAATGAAATGAAAACATTCATTGTTTTGAGAGTAAACATTATTCATTGTTTATAAAATTATAGAATATATATATATTCAAAGAGGTTAATTAAAAAATAACAAAAAAACATTTTTTTTCTAGACATAAACTATGTAACAAATAAATATTAGTGTAAATGTATGCCAAGAGCATTGACGGGACAGTACGGTAGCACAAAAAAGCTAATAAGTGATAAGAAAATGTGATTTACTGTTGATAATAATCCTCATGACATCCAAAAATTTTCACTAAGGTTTTATAGAATTAAAAAGTACTATGTACGTATGTACATATTATTATAAACAGGAATCGTATACAATAAATTTTATCAATCAATATTAAATTAGTTAATTATAAATAATGATACATAATGATGATGAGTATGTGCGTAATAAAATAGCGCTGCTAACATAGAGGGGTATTAAAAAATAAAAATTTACGTAGGTTATTTTTTTTTTCGTATAAAAATTAAAAACTTGAAAGAGCTAATAGAATATTAATAAATCTATAATTTGTAGAAAAGAGGATAAATTTAAAATTACAAGAGCACTTTTATTACGTTATATTTGTAAATACGACCTATGGGATTTTAAGTATTTGTTCAGTAAATATAATGTTATTGTACACCACCAATTAAATATTATGGTATTCAAACGCATACTTATGTCAAGTTAACAATATTTATATGTGTTTTTGATTGGCTGTTGGATTGGAAGAGCTAATAATTAGCTTTACATTTTTGGCAAATATTATTAGAGAATCAAAATTTAAAAATAAATATTTAAAGTTCAACAATTTAGACTCTTGTTAATTTAAACTCTTGTTAATTTAAATTTAAAGGGCTATAAATAAAAAATTTGGGACAACACTATACAGAAAGATGGTTATGGGGACAAATAAGGTCTTATAACAAAGAACCAACAACAATTGATATTTGTCCATTTGAATAAGGTGCGTCCGCAAAGTGTTTTCAGACCCTCTATTGACCTTAAAAACCCATTGGTATCATTGACTGATTATAAATTTATTTTATTTTAATCATGAAAAGGGATTATTTTCAAAAAGAATCGTCTTTTAATTTAATAAAAAATGCGTTTATTTAATCTTTGTATAAATTTTTTGCTTATGTAATTTTGTCTGTATGTTTAATATATATATAAATGATGATTATGTATTTATTTTCAATTTCTGTGAAATTTATCTTATCATCATCAGTAAAAAAAATGTTTGCTTTTCTTTTTGTAGATATATACTTAGAAAATATAAATAATTTATACCTATATATTGTATTATTTTTAATGTATATATATTGTATTTGTGTATGTTTCATGTATACGAAAACAAAAAACCTACATCATAAAATTTATGTTTGATGTTCATACTTTCATTATAATAAATTTGTAGATACAATAAAAATTTTGTTTAAATTTTTTTTTTTATTTTTCATAAACTTTGCCTTTCTCTTGTAAAATGGTTTTAATTACAACTATAGTAATATGTTTATATTTATAATATGTAGGAATGTAGGTAGGGTTATTATTTTTTATTTTTTGTACCGAAAAAAGGACAAAAACAAAAGAATATTGACATTGGAAAGGAAAGTTTTTAAAAATTTGTTTTTTTTTTTTAAATTTGAAGTGAAAAATAACAAATGTTTGATTTCTTTTTAGATTTTAATTGATATAAAAGTCAATATGCGAATTAAGAATTAAAATTCAAAATTAGTTCCAAAAAAATTCAAGGACATAAAATTGAGTCCAATAATTGAAGAATTTCTTCTTAAAGATAAAGAAAAAAGTTTTTTTTAAATAATAGAAAAAAAATTGGTTGAAATTTCGAATGAGCTCCTGAACTGAATATGTTTAGATACCAATTTTAATTAGCTAGTTATCGTAATAGAATATATATACTATACCCTCATTCATTGAAACAAAAAATTGTTGATTCTAAAGTGATAAAAAGGGGAAATAAAATCGTTGCTGCATAACAGATTTTGTTGATTTTAACATTGAAATTTAAAAATTGAACTTTGTTACAAATTAAAGATAAATTGTTTTTTTTTTTTTTTCAAAGTTAAAATATGATAAATTTTCTTCTTTTTTTTTGTATCAATAGCCTAAAATTTGGTTAAAAACTTTTCTTTTTGAAGAATTTTTTTATAGGATTAAAAATGTTATACTTACATAAATACCTTTAACAAAAGTATACCGTATACCTGACATGACATTATACATAATAAGTATCTTTCTTAAGCATAAATTTTAATTTTATTAAATTTGTTTTTTTTTTTTTATTTATTTATTATAGAATATAATTTACGAACCCTATGTAAGAGGTACATAAGAGCAGTAATAAAAAAAATAATATTGTACTTAAGAATTTATTTTCCCAAAGAAACACATTTATAAATTTTGTTTTTTTTCAATAAAAAATGATTTGTAATTTGATTCTATTAATTTGGCTTTGCACACAATTTACTTGCGAATGGAAAGAGATACTTACAGTATACTTAAAATTATTAGTATTATTTATGTACAATGTTCCATGCCACACTTCTACAGCAGATAATCTTTTTAACTTTTGTAACCATCATAAAATGTTGGTAAATTTTTGATTAATTTGAAATATCTGTGCTTAAAATTATTTTTTTTTATTTAATAAAATTACTTACCATGTATACACAATTTAAAGAGGAAAATTTATCAAAGAAATTTATCAAAAAAATTTTACAAAAGTTATACATTTTTAAAATTCCAATATGTAACAACACTCAATGGTTTATCTAACTATATTAAATAAGTAAATCTGTATATAATATTGTATATATGTCTTTGGTCAAAGTATATTTTAATCAGAACATTCTTGAGCATATTTTCTGCTTCTAAGTAATATAAGAAGAATAATTTTCTAACACAAAATTTTATTTATAATAGCCTTGGTTGCAATCTCACTTGGATATAAAAAAGTCATTTGCGTTATGATTTGCACTTGATCTTCTCTTAATTACTTCAATTATTTCATAATTTTAAGAAAAGTGTTAAAATGTATATAAAAAGTTAACAAAATATTGAAATTGCTCCATAATAAATAAAAATTATCACTATAAAATAAAAAAAGAATAAAAGAATAATCATATAAATTTTTGGGACTAAAATTTAAGGACTAACAAGTACATTATCTATTTAAGCAACAAACAAAATATAATAATTTAATATTCTATAATGCTATATTATATGAATTTATTTCTGATGACAAAGCGTCTGATATTAATAATCAGATAAAACGATAGTACATAATATCATTGTAATATTGATAAATACCAAAAGATTTTTCTAAAAAAAAAAAACTATTCCAAAAAAATGGTTCAAGAATTGAACAATCTTAGCTAGCAAAGTACTAATGATAAATAAAATTGAATAATATTTATTTAAAAATATTTTTTTCAAACCAATTTTGCATAAAAACTAAATGCTGTCCTATCAAAGTAAAATATTTAATTATGAGTATATTTTTTTCTATTTAATGTATAATATATCATGTGTTGTATATGTACATGCATTTACTAAATGTATAGATATATTTTAAATATATAACAGTATGATGATGGGCCGAATATCAGTTTTCTTACTTCAAATTTTCATATTTTAAAATTTTCCAAACATTCATGCAAAACTATGATGAAACATGCAAAACTATGATGTAATCGTTATGGAATTATAATAACGAGATCCTTAAGATCAACAACTCTAAGCCTTTCATTTTCTATGTTAAACATTCAGTTTATAATTTTTATTCATTTAATTTTTTTTGGTGTGCATAAAAAAAAAATGATGAATAATAAATTATGAATAAATAAATTTGATTAAGAATAACGAATAATTTTTTATTTTAGATACATAAAAGATCTGGCTGAATTCTATAAATAATTGCCTCGTGTAGTTGAGATGTTTTTTTTTTGTTTTGCAAAAATAAGATAGACATTAAGATATGGCGATAAATAAACCTTAATATGAATCAAATTAGCTTGTTACATGAATTTTCAGACTTATGATTCTAATTCTGAAAAATTAAAAATATATGTAGGTACCCATAAGATTTCTTTTTCTATTTATGAAACAAGGTATAGATAATCTATTGGAATAATTATGTCTATAAAGTATTATATTTTATTTCTTATGTATATATCGTTATTTATAACGTATATGATGTTGAAGATAATATTAGGGTTTTTCTGATACATAAATGTTACATTATGTACGGTTTAAGTCTAATTTGATTGCTTGGTTTCGATTTTTGCAGAAAATTTTAATAATTGATAACAAAGTATAAGATAATAATAAGTACGTAGTATGTAGTATACTTGGTATTAAAGTCATAATTTCTGTAGGGTAAAATATAAAAATTTCATTCGATAATAAAAAAAAATTTTATTTTATAATCTTTTATAAACTTCATTGGAATTTTTACAAGTTACTAGAATAATTATTGATTTTTTGGATAATAATATTTATTCATGTTATTTTAACTTGTAATATAACTAAAACAAATTTAAGGCTTTTAAAAAAAATTTTTATTAAAATTTTATTACGATGATATTACAATCAAAAAATTCTTTGAAATGGTTTTTTTTATCCATTTCAAAATAGCAATCATATGGCTTTCATTAAAAAAAAAACAAAATTAAAAAATTTTGTTCTGGATTACAAGTATATTTCTAAGTTAGTATAATTTCCCTGGGGATACAAAAAAAAATTTTTTCAACATAAATGTACAAAGATGAATTAGCTTACTTTTTAATCCCTCGTTCATTTAATTAATTAAAAAGATTATTTTTTTTCTTACAAAAATTATATAGTGCTAAAATGTAAAGATGAAGATAGTTTTCTGAAGTAGGATACCTTCAATTTAGACTTGAAAGATTTTTGTATTGCTAATACTTAATTCATTACATTGTATTTTATTATTTAAAAAAAAAATTCAATTTAATAAAATTTTGAATAAGAAAAGAATTAATAAATAAATTTACAATTTTTTTCAATAAATATTAAATTTATTATTTTTTATCGTAAAAATACTTTCATTTTAAATAAAATAGGAATTGATCAATAAAAAGTTAAATATGTTGTCTTGCCGTACTCTTGTCACTACCACGTACCACATTATCTAAGGAATTAGAAGAAAAATTACTTGGATTAGCTAATCCGAGAAAATTTTATATGAAAATTCTACAACAAGAACAACTCAACTCACTATCAGGAAACAATCCTGTAGTTGTATAGTCTATTGACGACATCACAATATTTTATAAAATCAGTAACAATTTCTAATCATGCAGATTGTAGAATGTAGCATTACGTACTTGAAAACTGAAATTTTTTGATAATACTTACATAGTATAATCACATCAAATATATATGATATATAAATGTTAATATATGAATTTATATTTATATAATATAGTTTTTGTTATCAAATATAGTAAGTACATCATATATGTATAGGTATGTAATATTATGTTATTATTGTCTTTCATTCGTGACAAAAAAAAAAAATTATTTTGGGGATTATTACTGATTAATAGGGTTCAATTGGGATTTCAAAATATTTACAAAAAATTAATTTTTTTTTTTACATTCTCGATAAAAATAGAAAGATCTCATGTTATATTGTTCTTTAATCCGGAATTTTAACGATATAACAGAGATACATAGTTATACATGTACATATAATACACATAATTTAATATATGTACAATATGTACGTCTAAGAAATTTATAATAAATAATGTATATAATAAACATATATGCACAAAAAGAAAAGGGGATCATTGTAAAAATCATCCAATGTGAAACAATATGAAATAAACTGAATGATAATAAAAAAAAATTATCTAAACTGAAAATAAATTTTATTTAATTCAAAATAAATGTTTGTTATAAATGTATGTGTAAAAAATAAGTATTAAATACTGCCCTAAAAAATATGTTAATTTAAGACCTTGCCTTTACGACACTTGACATAAAAAAGATAAGAAGAAAAAACAAAATTGTTAAAATATCTTTTTTTTTATAACTTATTCCTTATCAAATTTAATTTCACCTACATTATGTGTATATTTTATATAACACATAAACAAAAACTTAAAAACTATATTTAAATAAACTATTTCTAACTTCTGGCACTATACTGTACTATGTACTACATACATATATCTAACTTGTCACATTTATCTTATTTAAAAAAAATGTTTTTTATTCATAATTCTTTTTTATTATAGTTTTTCTTTTTAGAAAACTTATGATATGGAAAAATTAGATAATTTATTTTATCAAAATAAATGGTTATAAAATTTAAAAGCTTACAATTACTTACGTATAAAATTAACACATTTAAATTTAATAAATAATTTATTTAATTTTTTTTTAACCGTCTGAATTATTATGTATTATATTTTATATTATATTATAAAAGTTAATATAATTTCCTTTCCGATATACTATTACTTACTACTGTTTTGTATAAAAATATGAATATTAATTATTCGAAAGATGTAAAAATATCTTAATATTATAATTTCGTTTGCTTGTAACAACTTAAGTAACAAATAACTGAACCTGTAATAGTAATATGTAGATTTAAGTTACTACGTAAATCATTTTGCGAATCTTTTTTAATTTAGATTTTTTTATGTATACCTACGTAGACGTACGAAAGAATAATAATGTCCTCATGCGTATCTAGGTTTGGTTACATGAGTTTAAGAAAAGTAAAATACCTTTAAATTTTAATCTAAAATTCTTTAATAAATAAATAACTCAAAACAAAAAAGCATATCTATTTAGAACATATTTTATAATGTTCATTAAATTGTCGATTCGTTATTAATCAAATTGATAAACTTTAATTTTATTTTAAAATATTTTATAAAATTTTCCCACAAATATATAAATTAATTTTTTAAGGTCCAAAATCAATATATTTATTAATATAATACTAATATACATTTTTCATTTATTAGAGAGAAATTTTATTCCATTTTTATGTTTATTATGTTTAACTTTATGAGCTTTAAAAGTTAGAACTTTAAATATATATGTACCAGTACCTAATTGAATTTACACTTTAATCTTTATTTTTATTTGTTGAAATAAACAGAGAAAGCATTAATTAGCTGATAAAAATATTTGACATGCACTTAAAAGATATTAAATTATAAATTACCATATGGGTTAAACAAAATACATATATTATGTCTATGGTCTATTGATTCCAATTAATTTAAACGTTATATAATATATTCATTGTGCTAAAATTAGATTATTAATTATCACTGTATTAAAAGCAAAAATTAATATGTATTTGTTTAAATACAGTATAATTTAATATGTATAATGAATGTAGGTATACTAAGACAGATTATAGATACGAAAATATATTAGTACTTAAGTGATCAATTTATTGGTTTTTAATTTCGATAAGCCTTATTTATTTCATAATAAATTCTATTCTATAATAATAATAATAATCTTAAATTTCTTATTTTATTATTTGGTACTAAATAATTGAATAAAATATTCTAATAAATTAGAATCAGCAAACTTGTATTAAGTATGAGTTTAGTGTTGAATATAAGGTCGTTAATTATAAACCCATCAATTAATGTTCTTATTAGTTCTTATTAGACTAAACTAATTCATTATACACTTTCATTAAACATTTAATAATTCTTTTTTCAAACACTTTTTATTGTACATGGATTCGAAATACACAAAACAAATACATTAAATTGACTAAATATAAATATATTGCACACAGCTCGTAATGTAATTAAGTTGATTTTCTAAACTGATTATTAAAATAACTTAAAATAATTAAAAAATACAAACTTAATCTATTTAAATTTTTTTTAACGTAGTTTTACTTAAGCCAGAAAAAAAATTCTTAAAAAATTTTTCGTAAATACCAATCAACGCAGTTCTTAAATTGATATTGATATTGATTTTAAAAAAATGTTTTTTGTTAATAATTTTTTTTATTTAAATTTTTTTTGGTTTTTAATTTGTTCAATAAAATTTCCTTAAAACATTAAAGTTTGTTTTCAAAACCTTTTAGTTTTATGGTGATACCCTTTTTTTTTTTTTTTTGAAAATGAATAGAAGTGGAAAATCCCAAATCAATTTAACGTACCATTTATTTTGTTCACAAGCTTATCAGTTCCTTTTTTATTTTTTTTGTTGTTTTATTTTTTCTTTTGCAAATTATGAGGGAAATCAAAATCGTTTGGTAAAAATTAATATTAAAAAAAATATAAAAATAAAATTCCCCAATCTATTAATGAAAACCATATAGTAAATGTAGTGAATAATTTTTTATGTTTTCTTTACAGTTTTGTTTCCTTATGAATACTGCGTATGTGGTAATATTCATTTTTGAGTAATGTGAAGTAAATACATATCTTAAAACTTAACATACGAATTTGTTTGCTTACGAAATCTTTGAGATATAACTAAGAATTATAAGTTATAACATAACTAAGAATTTTCAGATAATTGCCTCATTTATACAAAATAAACAATTGATTACAATAAGGATGTCGGGATCAAAAAATTATCAATCCTTGAAGATTATGAGAATTTTTGAACAGTGAGGTCGAGAATTTGTCAGGGTTGATTTTCCAATCATTAAGGATTGCTTTTATTTCGACAGTGTTGACCTTTTTGAATTATTTTTTTTATTTTTAAATAATTCAAGTAATAATAATTCGAGTCCTTGTAATTCAAGTCAAAAATTAAAGTGAATTATTCTTCGGAAAGATAAAATTTTCTTAAATATTACATACACGAGTTCATATTAACGAAGGCAAATTCTTCTTTTTTAAAATTTCCTACAGAAGTAATTTTAATAATATTATTGAAATTTTACCATGTGTAAATTATGAAGTTCCTACTCTTACATAATCTAATAATTTTTACAAATTAATGGGAGTGTTAAATGAAATCTTTATGTTTACATGTACACATAAGTCTTACATACCTACATATTTATATTAATTTTTTTAATATTCTATTCTATTTGAGTAAAGAAACCCAAAAGATATTCATGAGTTTATTTAACATGTATGCTGAAAAGTTGTATTAATTAAATTAATGCGTATTTTGCTTATACAAAGAATCTGTTGATAAAAATCGCATCATCCTTCTTGATTATTATATTTAATTTTAACGAAAAGATATTTAACCGTCGTGATATTTTTAAAACCTTTACGTATTAATATTTAAAATCAACTGATAACAATTTTTGAAGAATATATAGTATATACCTAATATAATACATAATTACGAAAACTATCATGAATGTTTATAGTATCTGTACAAAGTAGAAAATTTTACCGACGGAACTGATAAAAGTTATGGATTTGTTATATTGTTTCGACAAAAAAAAAATTTTTTAATAAAATATTCTCCTTTTCTATAAATCCAAACAAAATTTGAATATCTTTATTTCTCATATTTTAACTTAATTTTAACTTAACTCATATTTTAACTTAATTAACAAAAATTTATCAATTTTTAATTTTTTAATTCAATTTCAAGGTTACTTAAAATTCCTAGAATATATATATATATGAACAGGGTTTCTCAAATTCTTATCGCATATTTTTGTATTTTACTAATGTTATTTTCATTACATCCGTCTGATTCAAATGTTTAAGAGAATTCCTTTTGTTGTGTTGACGAATTCAATTCTTGTCTCGCATATTAAAATTCATGTTTACTTTGACAATTTGATATTCAAATCCATTCTTTATCGTTTTAAAAAATGTATGGACTTACTGATTTAGAGATCAAATTAATTCTCTAAATTGATCTAGATTTGAAAGTAACTATTATATTTCTCTGTATGAATTTATTGCTGTTAAATTAACTTCAAATAATTAAATAGGTATCTAACAAAATATCTAAAGAGAAATTATATGATTCTTCAAAATCAAATTTGCAAAGACTTTCGGATTTTTCTATTTCAATATAAATAATAATAATAAAACATAAAACCTTTCAGATTAATGTAGCACCTCGCAAAATGTTCATTGTATGTAAGTCTTTTATGTGAAAAAATAAATAAATAAAGAAAATAAAAAAGAATTAAATAAAATTGAAATCTTTTTTCCATCCCTTATTTCTATGCTTAGCGTGCGTTATGCTCTATTTAGTTACAAAACATACATGTTGTTACATATGTACGTATACATGTGTATTTTATAAAATTTTCGAAACATAAAATTCATCATTTCATAAAAACTTTTACAGAGTCTACAAGAATAACATATTTATGCTTTCAAAAGATTGCTTTCTTTTATTCGTTGTAAAAAATGTTTACAGGATAAATTTTATTTTTGAACTCAATTAAATTAAATAAAATCAGAGTATCTATATATTAATGTCAAATTGAATACGAATAATTAAGGATGGACACAATGAAAATAAAAATTAAAAAAACATAATATTAAAAAGAATTGTTAAACTCTTAACCTTAAACACCATCAAAATAAGTACGTTATTATATAGATTTCAATAATCTCACTTGCAAGGAAAAATTTTGATTATTTTACTTAAAAAAGACATTTTCTTTTATAACAATTTTTTTATATAGTTTTTCATGTATGATTTTCATACGTCTAAGCCCAAACATTTTTTTCTTACAGCTAAATATTAAAATTTATTCTTAACATGTTTGTTTACCTTCGTTAGTTAAAATTAAATAATTTGTTAAATCATAAAAACAAATAGAAAAATATTATAATAATATAATTTAAATATTTGTTTTTTTTTTATATCGATTGATTTTTTGTTTTTATTTAGAAAACAAAATCAATGTAAATTGTATAATAAATTATGAGAAAATATTATAAGTAGAAGACTTATATATTATTTTGATTTTTGGAAAACGTTTTATGATGATGTGTACAAATAAATGTATTCAAAAGGAATATTATCAGGATAATTTTTCATAGTGTTACGCCTTAATCTTTTCGGTTTTTTTACTGTAAAGATTTATCAATCACTGATTAAATAAAAAAAAAGGTGTGTATCGATCCTTGTAATATAAATGCGACTTTGATATCAAGAGTACTTAATCTTATCATCCCTGATAATATTACAAAGATATGAAAAAGGTAAAAATATCTATATCCATCATCTGCAATGAAGTAGTTTTACAATAGCAATACTTATTAACAGTATATTTAGTGTTTTTTTTTTTGGAAGAAATAAATAGTTGTTTCCGACCTATGAAAGTATGTACAAGTAACAGCAGTAACAGTATAATATTTCCATTATTTAAAGAATTTAAGTCACGGAACAATTCATTTGCTTATATGACGCGTTATGGCAAAAAAAAGATATATACAATATTTTTTACAATATTATTTACATATGAATTCTACATTTTCAGGAAATATATTTTTTTTAACCCATGCTCTTAATTTTTTTTAACTTTTTAAATAAATTCTATTTCTAAGAATTCAATATAGTACAGGCAAATTGTCCAAAATAAACAACCTTTGAAAATGTATATATTTCAAGAAACCAAGGAGTCCCTAGCTAAAAAGAGTGTGCTGGAGTGGCCACGCTTGACCCTTTGCGGCACATGTAACTAATATTATTTTGTATTTTTTTTTTTTTGTAAATTACTATCAATATAGACAAGTTTGGTAAATTTAGCATCCTAAGATCTTAAATAATAAGGTGCATTACTATAATTTTGTTTTTATTAATAATATTGCTGAAATAAACAGAAAAATACTGTTTTATTCGAATAAATTCGATTTCTCGAAAAATATATTTTGGTTTTTAAAGTTTTATATTATAATACAATTGCCGAAAAAAAATTTTATGAAATTTTACCGCCCATTATTTGCCGCCCGACGCTCGAGCTTAGAGTGCCTATTTGTAAATCCATCATTGCTCCTAAGTTTTAAACAGTTTAAACATAACTATTTCGTGCTTAGATACATACAAAGTATTTGAAAAACTTGATTGTCAAATACTGGGTCGAGCACACTATTGAATGCTCGGGTCTCATCGGATTCTTCAAAAGAATGTGTTTGTGTATGAGTATAGAAAGTTGCAGATACTTCGCAATTTTTTTGTTTATTTGATGATTTTCGATGTAATTTGCCTGTACTAATAATAATATTTGAATGAAAAACGAAAAATATTATTAAAACTTATGTAAATGAAAATTTATTTAAAAATTGTATTTTTTTTACATGCATTCATGTCTACGCATGCATATTAATACTGTCGTAAAATCATTTTTGAATAAATAAAATGGTTCCTTATATTTGAACTAAATCTCTGCTGATTTACTTCAATTTCTCACCAAGAGTTTGACGTAATCTAATAAGCAGAAATAAAATATTATTTTAATTTTATTTCAATTAAACTATGGAATATAGAATATTCTATACGTCTCGGTTTTTCTCCTCCAGATATTATGCAGTTTTTTTTTAAATTACAAATGTACTGAAAAAATTAATAAAAATTTCTATTAATAAATACCTTAAATTTCCACAAACACTAACCACAGATACGTTGTTTTGCAACATAACGAACATTATAATACAATATATATAATGTAATACAATTAATTAAAAATATGTACAATTAATTAACAAACAATAGAAATTAAAATGTTTTATTTTTAAATTAATGATGGCAATAAATTAATAAAAAAAAAACTAGATAATTATCAATACAAATTATCTATATTTTTCACTTAATTTTATTGTTAGATAAATTTTAAGTAATTTTTTTTCGACTAAATATATATAATTTAAGGAAAATGTTTCATTTGTGAGTGATGAGAACATATAATTAAACTTATTAAATATACATTTTAAATTGAAAACATTTTCGGTATTAATTGATTATAAACAGAAAATTTTCTATAAATTAAATAAATAAATGCATAATATATTTTGAAATTTGTAGTTCGCAAAAATCTTATGGATAAGCATTTACTTATGGTTAGATTAGTCGGAACATATAACTGACGATATAAAGATGTATACGCAGTTCCCTGCTTCGGAAAATTTCTACAATTTCTTGTTATAGAAATGGCTTAGATATTATAAAGAACACTTTTTTATATAACTGCTACACCATTTATTTGAAATCTAATTTATTTTATAAAAAATTATTTGTAATTAAAAATTTTTAAACATAATCATTTAATTATTTTTAAATAATAATTTACTGATATTGTCAAGGATTTAAAAACAATATTGATTATACGGTATTTAGATAATGTATGTATTTAATAAAATAATAATTTTCTTTACAACTCTATTATAAATTCCTTTTCTGATTAAACATCTGCTTGAAACTTACAAAAAAAAATTTATGTCTGCTTAAACATCCTTATAATTCCGATAATAAATTTCATGTCTTATAAAACATCTGCTTAAGCCTTGCAAGAAAATCAGGATATCTTCTCTCTACCATAAAAAAAATAATAAATATAATTCTGCAGTAAAATTAATATTTTCTTAGAAAATAATTACTAAGAATCTAAATGAAATATGGTTTGCAAAACTATTTAATGAAATAAAAATATGCTTGTGCAAAATTTATAATTTCAATTTATGTAACAATTATTTGGTAAAATATTATTTTCCGAAAAGATTTTCCTCCAATTTTCAATGTTACAATTACACCAGAATATGTAGAAATAATTGTAATACAAAAAAGAAAAATAATAATTTCGAATTCCATTATTATCTCGGTTATCACGATATAAGTTTTTCCAATTTTAATTATTCTTTTTTCAATATCTTTTTTAGTTCTTTTTTTTATCTTTTAACATAATGCTTGAAGCCAAATTAAAATAACAGATCCTTTCAATTCCCGAAAAAAAAAAAACATTTTTTTATTAATTATTTTTCCTATGCTTTTCTTTCATCATTTTTTTTTTAATTTGATTAAAATGTCTAATATACTATATCCACGTGGATAGCAAGAAAGAAAATTTGGAACTTTAAGTAGTAAAAGTTATAAATGAAATTTAATGTGTTTGGATATACCGCCGCCGCATCACATTATATGTATATTTTGGGGGGAAGAAAATCGAAACAAAAAGAAAAACAAAATAAATGTTCCCGCACTAAAATTAGATTTCCTCTTTACAATAAAAAAAAAAATTAATTTCTCTTCTATACTTCTATTTGAAGGATTATAATAAAAAGGAAATTAACATTATATAAAAATAAAAAAAAAAAAACAAAAACCCCAAAAATAATTTGAATGTTATATTATCATCACAATTATTTTGATTCCATCAATTTATTTGTTTATTTTTTTTTTTCTTTGTCCTTCTAGATTAAAAAATGGATACGAAATTAGATTCACGCCAACAACAAAATTTTCCAGCATCCTTTCCGGATACTTTTAAAGATTTTTTTGCAATGATGAGTGATGACGAAGAACATTTGGAATTATTTTCAAATTTATTAGAAGATAAGGTATATTTAAAAGAAAAAAAAACAAAAATTAATATTAAAAATATAAATTATAAAAATTTGGATAAAACAATAATGTATATAAATATTTAAATTAAACTATGCATAAAGTATGGATTAACTTTGATTTCTATCCCCATTTATACCATGCGAAAACGATAATATAATTCAACTTCAACCTGCACCACAAATTTAAACGGATCTTATTCTTGATATAATAATCAATTTCTTTAAATTCAAATCTTCAAATAAATATTCATAAAAATATGTGCTTTCATTCAGCGAGTACTTATAATATTTGCGAAATATTGCTATGCTTAAAATATATTTTAGACTATTTTATCAACTTCGAAGCCAACTAGAATATTGAATAATGATTTTACTAAATTTATTTTAAATTTTATTTAGTTTAAATTTTATTTTGAGAAGTTAAGTTAAATGAAGAATAAGTATATAGTTGAGTAAAAGTAAAATATTTTATTAAACATACCGACACTTTATATTCACACAGTTTCTTTAAGATTCAAAAAGCGTAAAAATTTCATTATTTTCAATTTTTATATTATTATTTATTAAACTTACGTTTTTTTCTTGAAATATATAAATTGTTTTTAATTTTTCTGTTTTTCAAATAATTTATTTTCACAAAAACATTTTAATACTAAATTGACTAAATGAGCAAAAAAGGTAAAATTTGCCAAAAATTATAAAGTCCTTTTTGGATTAATTTTTAATGCTATTTAGACTATGAGCCAAAAATTTTTATTTTCAATGCTAACAGGTGTTTTTACAATAAATACTTCAAATTTTTATTATGTTCAATCGATTTATAGTCTATCTTAAGAACAATCGAAAACGAAAACATCTTCTTCTTTTTTTACAATTTTTTACGGTCCTGCTAAACGAATTCAGAAGAGTCATAGGTGTTATTTTTGTTATCTGAATAAATAAAACGATTCTGCAGACAAAAATCTCCTAACGTAAATATCTTAGATTGGGGAGCTCCAAAGAAATTAAACTCTTGTTTGTTAGAATTTAATAAAATAAGAAGTAATATAAGGAAAATAATATTTACCCCTGACTTTTCAATCATATACTTCTTAAGCTTAGAATCTAAATTAATTTATAAACGTGATTTTTATATTTATTTTTACGTTTCTTTTAATAAAAAAAAAAAGGTAATACCAAAAGCCAGCAATAGATTTAATCAAAGAAGACGTGGTGGAGGGAGTTTTCGTGTTCCTCAAACAGCAAATAATAATAATTTAAATAACAGTTTGAGAGCTGGAAATGTTGGCAGATCAAATTCTTTTCGTGTTAATCGACCAAGTAGCAATAGTAGTATATGTAAACATGTTAAATATTGTTGTTTACATCAAAAACATTATTCACAAAACTTTCTGGACCATCATTGTGAAGCGAAACAGTGTACAACATGCTGCTGTTCAAATAACTGTGATGAAGATGGCTTAGTAATCGAAAAAAATAAATTCTTTGAGTATGGTAAGAATTCTTACGTAAAATTTCAGATTTATTTTATTCCACAGTATTACAGAATGAACAAAATGTTTTGTGCCTGTTCTAAAAACATGTCGTTTATCCACTATACGCTACTCAGTTGTGTCTTGTTCAGGATCATATTTTAATCATTCGATTTTTTTATCTGGTTTTTTACTTTTTGGTTTTAGGATCACTTATCTTCTTTTTTGTCCCGCCATGCGAATTATCTAATAAAAAAATATGTACTTTTTTGTTGAGAAATGTCCTTCTCTTTTCTGAGATGTGTTTTTTAGAACTAACTTCATCAAAAAATAATATTTAAAAAAAAAAAAAGAGATTTTTTTAAGAGTTCTGTCATTAGAATTCTACTCAGCAAAAATTTAAAATGTGTTTGATTTATTTTTCGTTTTGATGAGTAATAAGTAAAAACAGAACACCATTTAGTAGAGAAGATTTGTTTTAAAAATTTGTCTACTTAATTATTTTACGACCTGGGAGAGAACTTGTAATGCTTCTACCAATTTTATTTCTTATTAAAAAACCATTAAATATTTTTATATAATTTATTTCTGTTTTTTTTTATATAACTAATTGAAGCAATTAAAAAGTTTCAATGACTGAATTTTGTATAAAATAAAGTTATTTCTAAAAATTTAGGCAAATCCTAAGAGAGAAATATCAAAAATTTAATCCACAAAAGAATCATAGAATGTCACTATAATAAATTATTAATATTGTAAACATTTTTCACAACATAATTCTTTTTTTAAATTTCATGTCAGCATCATTTCATTTTATTACCGGTCACATAAAAAGAAACATTTAAAAAAAAATAATTTACTTAAATAATAAAGACCATAATCGTTAAATTGATAAATTTTTCGCTTTAAAAAATGTTTCTTCCAAAATAAACGAATTTTTATACATAATATAATACTAACGTACCTAAATATATTTTTTTCTATATATTAAAAATGTATTTTTAATGAGTTATTTATGTACGCTTTGATTCTTAACCCAAATTTTTTTTTTGTCTTATAATTGTACAAGAAAATTTTCCTCATTTTCTTCTTTTCTTTTATTTATATTTTTCCAAAAAAAAAAAAAAAAATTAAAATTTTTAATCTGTAGTAGTATGAGTAGTACATACCTGTACATTTTGAATTTTCTTTTATTTTTCAAAGGATATTTTATTAATACGAAAATTGTTGTAGAAAATGATTTTAAAATATAATTATTAATAATAATTATGTCGTTTTTCTTTTCCTTTTTCATTTATTTTAAATCCTACCTTTTTTATTAAATTTTTTAAAATATGAGTTAAAAATACCAAGGACATACGAAAATTAGAATTCCGCTTATAAAATTAGCCAAAAACAAATTCTGTGTTCGTTCGTTGTTAAAAAAAAAAGTATTTTTTTTTTTTGGTTTACTTCAATTATGAATTGTTTATAATTTGGCTTTGGGTACGATCAAAATCGTCCGAGATGTTTAATACATTATTAAAGTTCTGTTTTGAATCAGAAACTGTAGTAGTAACTATATAGACTTTTTAAAAAGTTATTCTGTTCATTTCAACAAATCATAAATGAAAAGAAAATTGAAATTTAAAAGCTTTTCTAAAATGACAATAAACATTGTCATTCTGTAAATAAAAATATCAGCAATAGATTAGAGATTATAACTTTTTTTTTAAATTCTATATTTATAAATTTTTTTTTTGTATTTATCAGATACTGAATTCCACAAGTGTTTTTTTTTCTAATCAATATCACGAATAACAAGAATAAAAAATCCATAGATATTTTTTTTCTTTTCAAAAAATCAAGTCTATTAATTATTGTTTATTATTTAGGTATATATAATAATGGCCTTCATATTTAAATAAAAAAGGTTCAATTTTCATTTCGATATAAAAAAAAAATTCTTTACGTTTTATAGAAATTTAATATAAATTCGAAATTGGAAAAATTTTAAGAAAATATGATTAAAAACTAAAACAATATATATACCGTATATACAAAGAAAAAAAATCATTTTTAAATGCTAAAACCATAGATAATAGTATCACGGCTTACGGGTATTCAATACAAAAAAAAGGATAAATTATTTTATCCTAGAAAGGATAAACTGTATATACAATAATATGATATTAATGCTTCACAAAACAAAAAAAAATTATTATTATTTTTTATTCATTTGTTATAGAATGAATCGGGTTAGCAGAATATCCACCCATAATTTTCAAAAAAGGTTTACTACATAATATTATGTATCTGCCTTATTATAATTACACACACATTTTTCGTTTAAAATTTATTGAAACACATTATTTTAGCATTATTTACAAAAAATAACAAAAAAAATCTAATTACTTTCTGATTGAGCAAAATCAATTAAGTAAAAAAAAAAAATGTTTTTAATAAACATAATTAATCCAATAAAAATTATATTTAGAAGAATAATTATTATTTGGCATTAAAAAAAATGTTAGATTTTGATATTAAACTTTCGATAAATAAATAAATCAATTACCTATATATAATAATAATTATTGTTATTATTATTATTATTATCATCACAAGTTACTAAATTACAATAATAATATTAAAATTATTTTCATTAGAGAGGATAATCAATTGCAATCAGCTATAAAAAACAATTAGCAAAGTAATATTTAATGGAAGACTGAAAAAAAAAACAATGATAGTCGTTAGCCAGACTGTTAAGATTAAGATTTAATACAATTTCCAATTTTGATTAACATTTGATCTTATGCACCGAATTATTATGTACATAATAGAGAGCTACAAAAATGATAGCAAAGTTTTTAATTAATTAGATTTTTCTTTTAATTATTAAAATTTTTTTATTTATGTTTTCTTTTTAAATATGTATGTTTTAAAAATTGAAAAAAAAAATTTCGTTCATATATTCAGAAATGTTTATTTATTAGAAATTTTGTGATGAATATGAAATATAAATTTTCCCATATTTTTCAAAATAAATTTGAGGAAAAGTAATTAATTAATTCTGTTTATAATGAATTGTGTAATAATAATCTCACAATCTCATTAAATTACATAAAGAGAGAATTAAATAAATATTTAAAAAAAAAGAAAAATTAAAGTAGGTATGTTGTGAACCCAAAGGAAAAAAGGATTATATTTATGTAAATTTTCTTTCACTTTATTTATTTATTTATTTATTATAATTTTTTTTTATATTAAATTTATTCAATTACTTTATTTTAATTCATTTGTTTATTCTAAAAGCTTAGTTTTTTATATAATTTTTTTTTATCAATAATCGTATAATACAAATAAATATGATCAATAATAAGTAATTGCAATCAATATAAAATAATAAATATCATAAGCAATTGAAATCAATGTTGATATTTTGGTTTTTCGTTGAACATAAATTTGGACATTCATATTCTGTCTGTTTTAAATTAGATTGGAGTCCAAAGAAGTACATAATATTTACACAGGATGATGTACTCATAAGTATGTATCACATGTGAACATGTAATTCTGCCAATTTTCTACAATTTATAAATAAAAAAAATTACATTCAAATCAAGTATTAAGTTTCAATACTTGATTTGAATAATATTATTTAAGAGATACATTTATTTACGAATGAAACATTTTGATTCATTTTAATTTTTTCACTTTAATGAAATCAAAAATATTATAATGGTATAGTATTTATATGTATTTAAGCTTGAAATTTTTATTCTGTTTATAAAATCAAATCAAAATTTCTTCTAATGCTCTCTGAATTATTTTTACTTATACAAATAATAATTAATAATTTAGTGATTTAATTGTTTTTTTTATATTGTATATATATAAATATATTAATTGTTTATTTTGATATTTTTCCGTTTCATAAAATAAAGTTTCTGAAAATTGTGATGACAGTGATACAATAAGCACAACATCATCAACATCAACTATTCCATATAATGCATTTCATCAACGTATTCAACAGAATAAAGGATTTTTTCATTCGAAAGAACCCTTGACATCGACTAGAAAAGTTCAACAAAGTGGACTAAGAGGCAATAGTACGACATCAACTGGTTCAACAATTGTAAATATCAATAAAACAGCACCAATTAAATCGTCCACATCTCCAGTATTTGAAACTGGTATTGGTAATATGGGGAGTAACTCGGAATTGAATTCATCAAGAACACATGTAAATAGATTTTTGTTTTTATATCAAAAAAATAGATTTAAAATGTTAATTTTTTAAAATTATATGTACAGCCAATATCATCATCCAAGTCGCCATTATTAAATAGAAGAAGATCATCATCAATAGTTGCAAATTTGTTAACAGATAATAAATTTTTGCGAAGCTCAGAAGATTCATGGTCACACAACATATCAAGTAGTACCAGTACAAGGTATGTAGAATAAGATTATAGCATTAGGTGGCGATATTTAAAACATTTAATCAGCGCCGGCGCTAGAGTATTTGGCGCCCTAGCCAAACTAAAAACATGGCGCCTCTAGTTAAAAAACAAACCCAACAATGCCTCAATAAATAAAACAAGTAAATGGAAATAAAATAACTACCTGCTATACTTCATTAATTTATATAAAAAAAATATATAAAAAGAAAAACAATTTAAAATTTAATTTTTCGTGCTTTAATTTTAGCAAAATCTTCAATAATCAACTTCGTGTCTATATCACGCGCGCTTTCGTGTTCAATTGACATCATTGCTAATCCCACAAACCGTTCTTGTGACATGGTAGATCTTATATAAGTTTTGATCTTTTAAAGGTTCAAAAAACTTCGTTCACCGCTTGCTACAGAAACTGGTAGAGTTAATAAAATTCGCAAAGCAACAATTATATTTGGAACGCTGGTAATAAGTTTTTCGGAATATGTCTAGCTATAAATATCAATTCGTTCAATAAATATGTACCATCAATATATTTAGAATCGTCGTGCCGTAAAAAATTTTCTAGTTTAAGACAATCTTCTAATATTTTCTTTGACGAAATATATTGCAAATCTATATATTTATATAATATATGATAGAAAGTTTGTAGATTCTTAAATTTAATCTAATTGACAAAAAAAGGAAAACTATTTGGCGCCCATATATAAATCGGCGCTCTAGGCAGCTGCCGACGTCGCATATGCTAAAACCGAGCCTGCATTTAATACCTAACTTTAAGTTTATTCTTTTTTTTCTAAAACAGTTACATATTACATTTTAGCATTTTACGAATAAAAATTAAATTTAAATATTTTCTTGCTTTGTGCTTTTAGGGAGAGATTGTCACATCTTGCCAAATCACCAGTTGACCCAATTAAATCGAGTAATAGCAATATGAAGAGTTCGATAGTTGAAAGTGGTGTTCTAACGTTTAAGCAAGCACTGTCAGGATGTATGTCCCCATTTGATTTGCAAGAGGAAAACGGTGATGAATTGAATAAGCCAATATCACCAAGAGGATTTGATCACCATCAACATCTGCATAGGAAATCATCAATAACAAGCCAACAAGAGCTTTTATCTCCAAATAGAGAAGATGATGACGATGATAATGTTGAAAATTTAGGCGGTTTTGAAGCTCAAACAACAATTCAAAAATTTAGCTCAATTAAATTAAATCAAAGACAAAGAATGCGAACTTCTAGCATGCCCGTCGAATCCAGGAAGGTATATAAATATGTTATTGTGTGCTAACGCTTAAAAGTTTACGATAATTTTTTTTTATTAATAAGCACCTTGAAAACTGTAATAGCATTATGAAGATTATTAAAGTTACAAAATTTATCATTAATAATTAGTTACTTTCACATTCCATTTTGGCTCTTTAAATCTTAAATTAAAATTATTTCGTTTCTTTTGTCCCAAAGAACTACAAGCCAAGATAAAATTCAAAAGAAAAGATTTTTAAAACTTTTATGTATATTAGACTTGTTCACAATTTTTTTTTAATGGCTGTGATATATAAATCGATACATACCTACTCCTCAATTTTTCAAAATTTTGATTCAGTATTCAGTAGCAAGGCGACTTTGTGTTTTTTTAACTTTGAGGCAACTAACATCTTATTTTTACTTTTTTTTTCAACAATTGTAACTTGTAGGTTTCTATTTTTGGCCAAGTTTATATTAAATTTTCAGCCAAAAATATTGACATTATACATTATATAAGCGAATAAGTACTTACCTAAAACTTGAAAAATTTACTTAGAGATAAATTATTAATAAATTTTTTTCATTTCAGCCAAGATTAGCGGATACGAGGCGAAGAGCAGCTATACATTGTGCAGATTTAGACTTGGAATATTATAGATTGAGAAGCTTTAGCATAACATCACATGGAATTTGCAATTTAGGTGATTCATTAAGGTATTAGAAAAACATATTTCATTTAATAGAATGACACATTTTTTTAATTATTTTTTTCAGAAGCAGAAATTCTCGTTCAATAAATTCTGTAGCGTCTAATGATAGTAGAAAAAATAGGTTTGTTAGCACATTATTGAACTTGTTAGCGCTAAACAATTAAACTTAAATTACAATTATCATTACTACTTAATCTAAAAATTGTTTTTTTTTTTATAGCAATACGTCTGGTGATATTATTTTAGAAGATTCTAAGGACCAAGAGAAGAAAATTCCTGCATACAAAATAGCTATGTTAGGCTTAGGTGGAGTTGGTAAAACAACATTAACATATCAATTTACAACTTCAGAGTATATTTGTGCTTATGATCTAAGTTTAGGTAATTTACAAAGAATCTCCTAAAATAAACAAGACCCTATTTAGACACAATCTTGAAATTCTTTTTATGAATAATCTTAAGTAAATATATAATATCGCCTGTCCGAAATTTAACTTAAACAAGATTTTGACATTATCTTTCTAACACGGATGGAATAAAGAAATCTTTTTAATGACAACCTTTGACTAGGAACTTATAAAATATAAAAATAGTGAATAAACATTATATTTTTTCAGATGATGATTATGGGCAAAAAACGGTTTCGGTATTAGTAGATGGAATAGAAACTGATCTAGAAATAATTGATCACCCTTGTCACGAAATGTCGGTAAGTATTGTTTTGTTTTTTGTAATTGACCTACTACAATCACTAATGTACACAATACTAAATAACAATCATACTTACATTATGTTCAATTGTTCCGTCTTAATTTAACTTAATTATTATTAATATCTCGATTTTAGACCGAAGCATTCTGTTCAACATACAACGTAGACTTATTCGTCGTTGTTTATTCCATTGTGGATAAAAGTACTTTCAAAGGAGCGGAAAAAATTTTGTTATACTTGAAAGAAAATGAAATGCTATTGACACGAGGTGCTATTTTAGTTGGCAATAAGACTGATTTGGAAAGACAACGAGAAGTAACTAGGCAAAGTAAGTTGAAATAATAAATTATCATCATATTAAACTTAATTAGATCTGATTAAGTTTTCTTTTATTTCAACCGAATATATCCTCATTTTTATTTTATTTTTTTATGTAGTGGGTAGAAAGCTTGCTAAAG
The DNA here is from genome assembly GCA_964007475.1 of Hybos culiciformis. NCBI lineage: Eukaryota > Metazoa > Arthropoda > Insecta > Diptera > Hybotidae > Hybos > Hybos culiciformis. The sequence continues at coordinate 14,983,059 of OZ023275.1, read as the reverse complement.
AAATACGCTGTAAATTTATTGAAACTTCAAGTGGTCTGGATCATAATGTTAATGAGCTTTTAGTAGGTATTGTTGCCCAAGTAAAATTAAATCCCCAACGAATAAGACGCCTAAGTGAACGAGATCGTCAAAGGTTAGCCTTACATGCGACAATACAAAAGCATCGGCGAATTAATATTCCAGCTCGTAAAATAGTTAAACAAAATAGTATATGCTTAGACACAGATGCACCATCAACAACAAGCACAACCTTGAGCTCAGATGCCTTATCCACCACTAAGCATCAGAATTTAGTAAAAACGGGACCAATAAGGAAAATTTCAAAACGTGTTCTTAACTTAGAAAATATATTAAATTTTGGCGACAGTGAAGATGACGAGGGCGGTGACGGTTTAAGAAAGCCCAGCACATTATCCAAATTTCGACAACAAAATATTATGGAAAATAGCTCAGCTGCCAGCAGTTCCTCAGTATCCTCATCGCGTGATTCTTATGAAAAACCCAATAAATTACCAGCTGCTTATGATGATGATAGCAGTATTTTAGTTGAATCCAATGACGAATTAGAAAAAATTGAATCTAATAAAAAAAGCGTATCAAAATTATCAAATCGCACAAAAATATTTTTAACATCAATACTAAAATTCAAAAGAAATTTGAATGTTAAACGCCGTTCAAGTAGTTCTTGCAGTGATTTATTTGTTATTTAAAATAAAAAAGTAATCAAAAAATTTATAAACTAATGAAAACACCAAATTTAAAATAATTGTAAATAGTTTCTATTTTTAATTAATAAAACTTGTATTACCTGTTATTCTTTTTTTTTTAAAACTTCGAAACATTTATGACATCACTATAACTATAACGATAACGATTAACTATAACGATTAAATCTGGTCCATTCCTTTTCGTAACATAATTATTTCAATTAGAAACTATCTTTCTCCTTTAATTGGCATCATTATTAACCCAAAATTGTTTTTTTTTTTCAAGATGGTAATTTTTTGTTGTAAGATAAGTACAGGGACGAACAAAACATACCAAATGTAAAAAATAAACGAATGAAACAAACGGTTTACGTAATTTTTTCGTCTAAATAATAACTTTAAAATTAAGATCTTATTATTATTTTATTTCAATGTATTTGTTTGCAACATGAATGCAATAAACACTGCTTAATTGAAATTAAACTGGATTTTCTATAGAAGCTATAAATTGATAAATAATTCAATGAAAAAAAAAATATTTATTGCTCAATCCAAATAAATATCACTTGACTAGATAGACATTGGACAATAGACATGCAAATTTATTATAAAAAAAAAATTTAATTAAAACATCAAAATCAGTTTATATGAAAAAAATATATTTAAAATTTATTAAGTTATAAAATGTATGCAATGTATGTAACAAATAAATCATTTGTAGGGCCAAAAAGAAGCTGAATATGTACATTTAATTATATTGTACAAATATATTTTTCATTCTGTATGATGTGTTATTAATAATTATTTTACTGGAAGACCAAATTAAAGCATTAATAATATTGTCAATAATTTTTTTTGCAATAAAAAAATTTTAACTAAAAAAAAATTTCTTTGTTTTTGATCTTAATTGTTGATTAAACAATGAACAACATTGTACACCTAGGGCTAAAAGCCATAGCAGTTAGGGCCCTGGTTTTAAGATTTTAGTTATAATTGAATTATAATAAAATCCATTAATAATAATAATAATAATAATAACATTGTACACCTATTTTATAAAGTAAAGTATCTGCCATAGAAAATATATTTCATCCCGCCAAAAAATCTATGTTTTTTTTTACTCAAAATTTATCATTGTGTTGAATAAAAATCATCAGGGATGGGATGGTCAGCTTTTTTTAAAGTTACGAAATTAAACAAGAGTGTTGATTTTATAAACTCAACATTTTATTTCTATTTTTTCTAATTTTTACATTTTTATCAAAAATTTTTTAAATGAAGTATATGCGCACACGTATGAAAAAATGAATCAAATAAATTGTATTGAACTTTTCACAACATTTGAAATTACATTCAACGTTTGTAAGAAGAGAAGCTAATTTACTTACTAAACTATTTTCTGTTACATGTAAATCGAAATTTTCAGAAAAGTTATCCTGCAATATTTCAATATAATTAAGAAAGCTTTGAGGAGGAACTGTTAATTTACATTTTTCAAACTGTTTAAAAATGATGAAAATAGCATTTATTTTTTTCCCATTTTTCACTTTTTAATTTTTTTAATTTTTTTTTCACGTTTTTTGTACAAAAAATTGGTTAAAGTTAATATAAATTATTATTTTAATTTCAAATTAGCTTTAGGCTTTAAAAAAAATTCTCACATCCTTAAAATCGAAAAATTAAAGCAAAACAAAAATCATATGATTTTTATTTATTAGTATTGAGTATTTAAGGGAAACTATGACGCGCTTAAGCAATACCAACATAAATTAAAAGCCCCCTATTAAAAAAAACAATACATAGACAGCATCTCGTAGGCATAAAAATCATAACAAATGTATGAAACTACATGAGATTTCCTATACAAAACCTAAAGATTAATCTGTAAAATGGGATTAAAAACAAAAAAAACATAATTTAATTATTAAATGTGATTTATTACAGGATTAATATTAATTTTTAAGAAAAAAAACCGTATTTGTTTAAAATAAAAAATTACAAAAATCGAGCAAATTTAATCCATAAATTTTTTTTCTTGCTGGTAAAGTAAATTAAACTTTTTTTTGTCATAATTTCTAGCCTCTAGGTACCTATTATACCTAATTTATCTTTAATTTTAAATTAATTTAAAAAAATTCAAATATGTTTTAAAATTTAATTAAAATTTACATAAACTAAAAAAAACTATCTAGCTATCGTACCTAGTTCTTATTAGATGTTTTGGACAAAGTTCAGCTAACGTGTACAATCCTGATTTTGCTGAAACTTGTTGGGGGAGTAGCGGTGGTACCCAAACCCTCAAATCCAATACGTTTTTTACCGATAAGTTCTTATTTCAGAGGTATGACCCCCCAAAGAGTTCACATATAACAGGTATATGTATACTTATCAGATTAGGTACATTAAAAATACCTAATAATGAAAGCGAATCAGGAAACAAAAAAAAATTAAGGGGATTGGAGAAGGCGGCTGTCGTCTTCCATTCCAAAAGACAACTTTTTATTTAGAAAAACTCATATTACGAAAAAAAAAGGCTTTGGTTACTACAAAGCAAGTACCTAGGTATACCTACCTAACATATGAAAACTATGGGGCTGCATATCCCTGAAACGAGAGTTTACAGGTAGAAACCTTCTGGGATGTAAGGATTTGAGGATTTGAGGACCACTCCTACTATCTCACCAAGTTTCGGACAAATCGAACTTGTGCATTTACGTTTACTGTTTTTCTACCTGGGGACCCACATACCTTCTATCTGTACAAAAAAAAAGTTTTTTTTTATATTTTGTATTTGAAATTATATTTTTTATTTATTTATTGAAAATAATTTTAAATTTTACTTCACTTTATGAATATATTTTTATTAAAAATTTCCATTGAAAATTATTTTCATTAAAAAAAATACTCCACTTAAAAAAAATGTTTTGATTAGGTATAGCACAATAATTTTTTTTTTGATAATTTTTTTATTTCAAAATTTCAATCATTTTTTTAAAATCATTTTTAATTTATTTATGAAAATAGGTAAATTAAAATTAAATATTTTCATTCCATTTTTGTAAAAAACAAAAAACAACAAGTAAAAATCCACCTGTAATCTGTAGTTATTAAGAAAAAAATTGTCCTAGGAAGGATTTTTATTTTATTTTGGACATTTAAAATTAATTTTTTTTAATAAACTAATAAAAAACTTATTTTTATTAATTTATCTTCATTATTATTGAATTTAAATTTATTTTTAATGTTTAAAACATAACTAAAAATGGCAAAAAAAATTACTGCCGACCAACAAAGCGAACAAAAATTTGAAAACTAGTGGGAATTTTTTATTTATTATCCCAGTATTATCCCAGAACAGTTTTAAGTCTAAATTAAACGAAATGAACTCACTTTGTTCTAAAAAAAGTGCTTAATTTTGGATTTAAAAAAAACCTACGAAAAAAACGTAAGTAAAAGAAATCAGAAAGGCACCTTGTAAGAGGGAGGTGAATTTTTTTTTTTTTTTTGCATCAAAATTTTCGTTGTTCCTTGTTACTCTACTATAGAAATATGTTTACTCTGATGAACAACCATTTAATAAAAACTACCTACCTGAAATGGATAGTTGTAAATCTTTATTCTTAAGAATTTTTTTTGATGAATTTTTTTGAGAAGATAGAGGAAAGTTATATACATATGCATGAACATCACCAGAGTAAACATATTTCTATAGTAGAGTAACAAGGAATAACGAATATTTCTATGCAAAAAAAAAAAAATTCACCTCCCTCTTACAAGGTGTCTTTCTGATTCCTTTTACATAAGTTTTTTTCGCAGGTTTTTTTAAAATCCAAAATTAAGTACTTTTTTAAGAACAAAGTGAGTTCATTTCGTTTATTTTCGACTTAAAACTATTTTGTTATTTTTAAAATTTTTGAAAACCGTAAAATTACTTATATTTTACAATTTTTTTAATTTTTTGTAAAGACAAAAAATTATCATAGTCACCTGGTTCTTTTATAAAATAAATGCATTGTTTACATTTATTTGGCCTTAAGCGCGTCATAGTTTCCCTTAAATACTCAATACTAATAAATAAAAATCATATGATTTTTGTTTTGCTTTAATTTTTCGATTTTAGGGATGTGAGAATTTTTTTTAAAGCTTGACGCTAGTGATTTAAATGTGAGAAATTAAAATAATAATTAATATTAACTTTAACCAATTTTTTGTGAAAAAAAACATGAAAAAAAAATTAAAAAGTGAAAAATGGGAAAAAATAAATGCTATTTTCGTAAATTTTAAACAGTTTGAAAAATGTAAATTAACAGTTCCTCCTCAAAACTTTCTTAATTATATTAAAATATTGTAGGATAAGTTTTCTGAAAATTTCGATTTACATGTAACAGAAAATAATTTAGTAAGTAAATTAGCTTCCCTTCTTACAAACGTTGAATGTAATTTCAAATGTTGTGAAAATTTCAATACAATTTATTTGATTAATTTTTTCATACGTGTGCGCATATATTTCATTTAAAATTTTTTTATAAAAATGTAAAAATTAGAAAAAATAGAAATAAAATGTTCTCTGTGATGAGTTTATAAAATTAAAAGTCTTGTTTTATTTCGTAACTTTTAAAAAAGCAACCATCCCATCCCTGATCATTTTTATTCAACACAATGATAGATTTTGAGTAAAAAAAAACATAGATTTTTTGGCGGGACGAAATATATTTTCTATGGCAGATACTTTACTTTATAAAATAGGTGTACAATGACATCACTATCAAAATAAAATTTAAAAAATATATTTTTTTTTTTTTCACAATTTATAATGTCCCTTAATACGTGCTTTAATACAGGTGGAGGTCACCAGGAATACGGTCTTATCACTCTTTTAAAATAGGCCGTAACACCAAAATAAATGTACATAAAGCAAAATATACGGGCTTTATATTCCTCTGACTAAGCCACAAAGCCCATGCATTATGTGCAAAGCCCTTTTATCACACTCAACATAGTTTATGTCGCAATCTTCAGTTAGATTTTGATCATACTTCGAAGGTTAAAAAAAAACACTAATATTTATATTTTATAAAAGAATTTAATGATAATGTGTCTCTCCTCGATTTGTCCATCACTGCCGGCGCTCTGAAAATAAGGGTTGGTGCGGTAGTGCAAGGACGCCGGGCACGTTCCGTACCAGGACGAGCCTTACAATGATAGTGAAAAAAATGAAGAAAGAACAGGTAGTATAATATAATAATAATAATAATAGTGTAATATAATTACAGAATAGGAATACATTTTTTTATATATTCCTATTATAAACATACATATTATAAACATTGGCCGTTCACTACACGCATTGATTAACTAAACTTTTTGAAAAATCCTAAATTTAAGTGTAATAAAAGCTCATAATAACTTTTTACATTTATACAAATTTTCCCAAGCATTAGAGATTAACACCATTAAACGACAATAATTTTTAATTGAATTTATATTATAAAAGGAAATTTAAAAACCAATTCACATTCTTTTATCTTATTTCTCAACTTTTTTTTTATGGAGTTAATCGATTTGTGCAATGAAGGGCTCATATATTTAGAGAATGATTAACTTCTTGTTTGAGAATTCATTTATCCACAATTTTAATTAAATATTCACAAAAAAAAAAGAAATGAGGCTAGTGATGTTGATGATCTGTTATATTCCAATTGCGATAATTCAACTGAGCATGATTTAACTATTTCATCAAATGCAGATGAATAAAATAATTAAAAATTTATTTTGCCTTTAACAAATTTTAGATAAGACATTTTTCAATGTTCGTACTTATTTTCATTTTTACTTTCCACAGAAGAGAAAACTAATGATAACAATCAATTAGGATTTTCTAATCCTCGAAAGTATGTATAAATATATTTCCCACGCTTTCCGTTTTTTTTTATTTTTTTTTAACCATTGATTAGTTTATAAAAAATTTAATTTAATTTGTTTGTATCTAAAATATAGTAAGTTGTAATATCGATAGTTTTATTCGTTTGAGTTTCCGAGCCAAATTCGATATTCTCACGATATAATTTTCTGATATATAATTGTCTAATATATGGTAGAAACGAACGAACGAACGTAACATTACGTATTTTTTTTTTATTTAAACTAAACTACCTCCAAAAAATTACTCTTTCATTACTCTTTCATTAATTATTCAAAAAAAATTGAGAAAAAAAAAATCTATAAACTTTCAGAAAAAAACCAATTCTAGCATGATCTTATTACACTTTTAAAGATGACTTGAAATACATTTTAAAAATAACGCTATAGATACTTTCATAAATTTTGAGAACAAAAATGTTTAAAAAATTTCATTATAGTGAATAGTGATAATAAAAACCAAAAACATCTGTAAAATACAAATATCTAATATTGCAACACCTTTTTTTCTTGATACACCCTTTTGGAATGTCCCATCAACTTCGTCTTTAACACACATTCACCAGTATGCAACCTAAAAGTTTAGTCTAGCAATTGTGGGACAGCTGGGAGGGAACAATTTATTGAAATTTTTTCACCATTTTCGTATCTTGATTTTACGTCCCTTTAAATTCCTTAATTTTCTGTTAGAAAAAGGATAAAGTTATATAATGTTGACGTTAGATTATAAATTATATTAATTCAGAAAAACAATTGGTAGAAGTACAATTGAGCCGTTTATTTTGAAAGTGGTTTAAGTCCATTTGTTTTTAAATTGAGATATTTAAGGGTTTGTGTTTGAATTGATTTAAAAATATTGGTAACTGGTATTAAGTCGCTTTCATGTTTTTATGACCTTAAACATGTTAGATTATAAAATCTTATACCTTTTATAAACATTATTTGCAAAAGAAGCTATTTTTGAGAGCTTAAAATGGACTTAAACCACTTTCAAAATCATTAAAATTACTTTTTTGTTTTTAAAAGTGCATAAGTCCACTTTGTGTTATTTGTTTAATATTATTATAATTTAATTTTTCTTTTTAATTAAGTTTATATATGACTCCAATATATTTGTTTAGTGATTCTTCTAATCTTTAAAAAATTCTTTTTTAAGAGCCCTCAATGTGAAAAATTGCAAAAAATTGGTCTTAGTTTCGCTTTTATTGTAGGGTTACTACAATCTAGACTGAAGTGATTTTTTGATATGTTAGAGAGTATATAACTGGCTCCAGGGTAGGTGAAGCGGATTTTTTAAATTTTGAGTTTTTTGGTCCACATGAGCCTTTAAAAAAACTTGAACATATTTGCTTGGATTCTGAAGTAAAGGAAAAAGATAATAAAAAAATCTCAAACGCAGAAATAAAGCTAAAATACCACTCTCCAGGGCTGGTGACTTGGAATTTTGAATTTCTTTAATTTCTTAAACAATTTTTAATTAATTTCATTTATTTCTAAGAATTTTTTAAATTTTTTGATAAATTACAGTTTCTGCACAGAAATAAAATTCAAATATATAGTTTAGTGATTTTCTAGTAGAGGTGTTTTTCGTACAATTTTTGTCGCATTTTTCACGGCCGTTTATTTTCTGTAAAATAAAACAAAAAAAATAGAAAACAGAAATAGAAAACAGAATTTCACATGGAGGGCTCTTAAGGTAATTTCTTGAAATTATTATAATAAAATTAAATATGTAGTAGTAGAAATTTTAAATATTTTATTTTTGATGTATGTAGAGTAGTTAGATGAATGTATTAACTCTATTTTTAATAAAACGAACAGCTTCATAACTAGATACAGATTTTTATTTATTTAAATCGAAAAAAATGTGATTTTTAAACACATTTTTTTCGGTTTAAATAAATTAAAATCTGTATCTAGTTATGAAGCTGTTCGTTTTATTAAAAATAGAGTTAATACATTCATCTAACTACTCTACATACATCAAAAATAAAATATTTAAAATTTCTATTACTATTTCATTTTTTCAAAATAATAATTTCAAGAAATTATCTTAAAAAAGAATTATTTAAAGATTAGAAGAATCACAAATATGTATTAATTCATTTATTACAAAATTAAAATAACATTCATTTAAATAATTAAAATAATTAAATCATTTTATATTATTCTTTCTCCTCATTTACACTCTGTGTGATGTATAGGAGGAATATAAGGACTGTCGCGAAAAGTATGGAGACGATTTCATTTTTAAATAAAAAACGCAAAAGTAGCCTTTTCTTTTTTCTTTTAATTTACCGTTATTCGTGCTTATATTGGCAATTAAACGTAATTTTTAGTTGAGCGTTTTTGATTAAAAAATAAAATATGCAACGTGAAAACGAAAAAATACGTTTGAAAATTTTGCACGAATATGAGCAAAATAAGAAAAATTCATATTCTGTCATCGCTAAAAGGTGTAATACATCCAAATCTAATGTCGGAAAAACAATCAAAAGATTCTTAGAACATCAGACAATTGAATCAAGGCCAAAAAAGGGGCGCCCAAAAGGTTGCAGCAATCCAATTTTGGAGAAAAAAATACTCAAATTAATAAAAAAAAAACGATCAATGTCTGTTAGAGATTTAGCAAAAAAATTTGACACAACCAAAGATATGGTTCAAAGAATTAAAAAGAGGAATGGACTTAAAACGTACAAGAAACAAAAAATACCTAAAAGATCTATAAAGCAAACAAATGTAGCAATTAAACGAGCTAAAGTGTTGTACAGGTATTTGATCGATAATCCATCAACATGCGTTGTTATGGACGACGAAACGTATATAAAAATGGATTTTTCAACACTACCAGGCCCACAATTTTATACAGCAAGACCTGGAGATATACTTGACAGTTCCGAGACATCAATAAAAATTGAAAAATTTGGAGAAAAAGTGTTGGGTTGGCAGGCAATATGTCAATGCGGTTTGAAAAGTGCAGCATTTTTCACCAAGGGAACAATTGGGGCCGATAATTACATCAGGGAATGTCTAAACAAACGGCTAATGTCATTCTTACGTAAACACAATGGTCCAACATTATTTTGGCCAGATTTGGCACCGGCCCACTATGCCAAAAGGACCCTGGAATGGATGAATAAAAAATATGTAAATTTTGTCCCAAAATATATGAATCCACCAAACACACCAGAATTGCGTCCTATCGAAAGATATTGGAGTCTAGTAAAAAGGGACTTGAGGAACGATGGTAGAAGTACCCAAACAATTGATGAGTTTAAAAAAATATATTTAACAACAACAAAAAAAATGAGCAAAAAAGTTGTGCAAAATCTTATGGTTGGTATTAAAAAAAAGATTCGCAAATTCCAACGCCAGCGACTATTATAAATCTTTTTATATCTTATTTCAATAATAAATAAACATGTTACTTACCATAATAAGAGTTTTTTTTAAAAAAGTGCTAAATAAATTTTTTACAGATGTTTGAATTCGTCTCCATACTTTTCGCGACAGTCCTTACATTAATAACTCCATCATGTCCTTGTACTTAAGAGTTGAAATGGGTCGTAAATTTTTATATAAAGGTGTTAATTTGATATTATTAAAGTTTCTTGCTCTTCCCCGACGAGGTAATAAATTAAGAACTCTGTATCCACGTCCATAGATGTTTTATAGAACATTTTATAGGGTTCAATTTTTAAAAATATCATCCAACATATTTTTAACCAATTTATAGGTTCACCACGAGCGTTTTTTAATCTTTTATAAATCGGTTCTTCCAGAGGTTTAGTTGAAAAGATATAACAAAGTGGACTTAAACCATTGTCAAAATTATTTTTTTTTCCGTTTTGTTAACTAGCTAATTTTCAAGTGTCAAAATCAAAGCGATTTTAATGATATTAGCCTTGTTCAGACAACGACTAAATCATGATTTCGTAATCGTGATTTAGTGTAGATAATCATACTTTGAAAACCTTTGTGAACACGATTATTAACGAAAACAAAAAAAGTAAACAACATGAAAGCAAACAAAATAAAAACATAAATATTATTTGCTACTCAAATTTTTTTTGTTTTGTAAATAAAGAAAATATGTCAAAAATAAAAGTCAAAAATAACTAGGAATGAGTGGAAATGGGTAAAATGGATGGTAAAAAACTATAAATTCATCCCTGAAATTTTTCATGATTTTCGATAATCATGATTTCAGATGACACTTTTTTTGTATGAGCAAATCATGAAAAAAAGAATGATAATCACAAAAAGTAAGATTATCATGATAAGATTTCATTGTCTGAACAAGGCATTAGACTAAAATTGTTTATAAATAAAAAGAATATATAGGATTGTTTTTATTGTTATCATTAACTTTTTTTTTTTGGAAAATGGACTTAAACCACTTTCAAAATAAACGGCTCAATTGTAGAAAAGGAATTGATAGAAAAACGGATAGCAATTATTTTTTTACAAAGTATTTTTAATAAAGAAGGTTCTTAAATCTAAAATATAAAGTACTTATTGCATTAAAAGTATTATGCGTTTTTACTTGCCTTGATGATTTAACTCACTTTACTTCAATTTTTTAGTTTTTGGCATAATTATTTTCACCAATTATTTTTCTTTCAATTATTTTCTATCAATTGTTTTTCTACGAATAGTCCGGATACCATTAATATTTTATACATATTGTAAAACTAATAACAAAAACATATAATAAGGAATTTGATCCTTGAAAAAAATATTTTCTTTAAATTATTGTATTAAATTATTAGGTAATTAATTAATTATTAGTGTTGAAAATTGTTTAAAATAATAAAAATGTTTAAAATAAGGTAAAAAAAAAGAGAGTGGTGTGCAGATTTTAAATATTTTGTTGAATTAATTATGTGTTCCGGTTATTATAAATAATATTGATAACCCTATAATATAGGTTCAAGGTCTTTACCTATTGAGTTTAAATCTTTTATTGATTTATTCTTATTGTTACGAATAACATTATTTTTATAATTGAAATAATTTCTAATTATGAACGAATATAAAATAAAATTTATTATCGATTATACAGCAGAACAAACAACATCTTTTATTTTAATATTTTCACATCATATTTGTATTTTATAAATATCACTAATGCCTTGTTTATAGCTAATTTACCTATCTGAAAAAATGGTACCGTAAAAACCTATTTTCTATGTTATTATTCTATTTATATTTAAGCATATTTTATCTATTTTTCGTAAAAAGAATTTTTTAAAAATATTTTCAAATAATTAAGAAAATTTAATTTATTTTTTTTGCTATCTGAAATATTTCATTACTTCACAAAATTATTTTTTTGTTTCTTTTTCATTACGTTTCCTACCTATCTGAATTTTTTTTTCAGTTACCTTTTCCTGTCAAAAACAATTTTTGAAGGAATGTTCCGGAAACCTGCTCACAGCTAATTTAAGCAAAAAAAATCAACTGCAAACAACTACTTTTGTTTTTTTTATAATATGATTGTGACAGAAAAATGCAGCAAAACCAAATTTCGATGCAAAAGAAACGCTGTGAAAAAGAAACAAAAAAATTATTTTGTGACGTAGTCAATTCTTTCTGGAGCAAAAAAAAAATAAATTGAGTTTTCTAATTAAATATGAAATAATTTTAAGAAATTCTTTTTACAAAAAATCAATAAAATTAATATCTTTCGTTTTTCATAATTTTTATTTAAAATAAATAAGAAATAACGCAGAAAATCGGTTTTTACGGTAACTCAAAATTGCTTTGCGGTATTAGCTGTGCTCAATGCATTAGCTATGATCGAGGCATAATTAAAATGGGCAATATAAGATGATTTATTATTCAGCAAGTATTTTATTTTTAAGAGAGTTTTTTGTATATGTATTATGCTTTTCAACCAACACGACTGAATCTTTGCAAGAGATAACATTTATTTCACTCTACTTTCCACACCGCTTTAAATTAGTATAGTGTGGGTTTTTGCAATGACAATATACAAATACGGACCCGTTGATTTGAATTAATTTAGTTTTACAGAACTAACACTACATTGCAGTCTATTTCTGTTACTCTTTCAATAATCATCATATTAGTTTTTTTTTTTTTATTATAATATCAAAAATGTCTAAAATTCCAACAATTGGAATTGATTTGGGCACAACATATTCATGTGTAGCTGTTTATCAATTCGGAAAAGTTGAAATTATTGCTAATGATCAAGGCAATCGCACAACTCCATCGTGTGTTGCTTTCAAAGAAACTGAACGCGTTGTTGGTGAAGCAGCAAAAGCTTATCTCGGTTACAATGGAGAGAATACAATTTTTGATATAAAACGTCTAATTGGTCGAAGATTTAATGATGATGTTGTTGAAACAGATCGCAGTCATTGGCCATTTCAAGTTGTTAATCGAGATGATGTTCCCAAAATCCGTGTAAAAGAAGACGGTAATTTTAAAGAATTTTTGCCACAACAAATTTCATCAATGGTGTTAATGAAAATGAAAGATGTAGCTGAAACATATTTAGGTGGTAAAGTAAAGGATGCTGTAATTACTGTGCCAGCTTATTTTAATAATGCTCAGCGTGCAGCAACTATGGAAGCTGGAACCATAGCTGGTTTAAATGTAAAACGAATAATTAATGAACCAACTTCAGCTGCAATGGCTTATGGTTCTGAAAAAAAAATTCGAGATAAACAAAATATTTTAATTTTTGATTTAGGAGGTGGAACGTTTGATGTATCAATTCTCTCGATTTCCGATAGTAATTTTGAAGTTAAAGCTGTTGGTGGAAACACACACTTAGGGGGTGAAGATTTTGATACCCGAATGGTATCATATTTTGTTAATGAAATCAAAAATAAATATAAAACAGATATAAGCAATAACAAACGTTGTTTACGTCGTTTACGTGTTGAATGTGAAAAGACTAAACGATATTTGTCTTCGTGTGTTGAAACATTCATTGACATTCCAGTCCTTTTTGATGGAATTGATTTTAGTTCAAAAATTAGCCGAGCTTGTTTTGAACATTTAAATATAGATTTATTTGAAGAAACTATTGATGCTGTTGAAAATGCTTTACGTAATTCAAAGTTAAGAAAAACAGAAATTGATGAAATTGTATTAGTTGGTGGTTCTACTAGAATTTTAAAAATTCAAGAATTATTACAAAATTTCTTTGACGGTAAAGAGTTGAATAAATCAATAAACCCTGATGAAGCTGTTGCTTATGGTGCTGCCATACAAGCTGCCATGCTTGATGGTGTTTATGAGTTCAAAGATATGGTTCTTTCAGATGTAACACCATTGTCATTGGGTATTGACACTCAACGCGATATAATGAGTTTTGTAATTGAACGAAATACTCGAATACCAGTAACTAAAATTTCAAAATATGTACCAGCTTATGATAACAGTGCATCAGTAAGTATAGATGTTTATGAAGGAGAACGGTCAATGGCATCGGATAATCATTTTCTGGGAAAATTTCTTATACTTGGAATACTTCCCAGACCACGGAACGATGTTAAAATTGATGTAACATTCAAAATTGATATAAATGGAATATTGACTGTATCTGCAGTGGAAAGTACAGCTGGAAATCAAAATCAAATAACCATATCAAAAAACAAAAGTCAATTCAGTAAAGAAGTTGTTGATAGCATGATCCGAGAAGCTGAAGAATATAAAACAAAAGATAGCAGACGTCTTAAAGTTGCTTTAATTAAAAATAAATTGGAGAATTTATGCTGTGATGTTAAGTCTGCATTACAAAAGAATGATTTCAAAAATATAATGCCTCATAATAAGAAAGAATCAGTTCTTAATGATTGTGATGAAATTATTAATGAAATGAAATTATTGACAATACATGAAGAAGAATATTGCACATCAAAAGAAAACTATATTAAATCAATTGTCGATAAATATAATATAAATATTAAAAAAAATTGAAAATTTTCTATTATAAGAAAAATGTGAATTTAAAAAGATAAGACATACTTAATAAATTTTCATTTTAGGTACATAATTATAATATTGTTTAACTAAAAAAATCTTATCACATTATTTGTAAATCAAATAAATACGTGAATGTATTCATATCGATACTTGAATTTAAAAAATATAAAATTTAAATAATAATGTTCGGATCGCGTTGGATCATTTTGAAAAGGAATTAAATTCATATATTCAATTGAAGATCAGACTTTTATTAAAATCTGATTCGATCGAAAGTTAGTTTCATTGAGTTTTCGTTGCAAAAAAAACTGTTTGTGTATTGTATATTTCTATGAAGCACTTCAAGAAAATGCAAAAAAAAATTGTTAACCAATTTTGTTAAAAACTAATGAAAATTGTGGGTTCAAACAAATGGATATCGTCTACCTACCATTCTTCTAGTGACATAGGTTTAAAACGATTGTTTTAATCGTATTTTGAATTTTCATTAAATGTCTGTCCGACCGTCCGTCCGTCCACAATGAAAACATGAGTAATGTACTTTCACCTCGACTAAAAATTGAAATTCTACCCTTACTGATATATATCTATCTAATCTACATATAATTTTTACATAATAATTAATTACCAATTGAAAAAAAAATATAATTCTTTTATCGCATTAAAATATGTTTTAACATTCAAAACATACGAAACTTTTCATTCGAAAATTATTATAAAATAAAAAAATTCGTTTTCATACTAGTACAAACATATGTACATATAATCTCAACTTAATTGAGTCTTTTGCAGTAAGACGTGTTTATTTGATTCTAATTTCGTCTTTTGTCATACAAAATAAAATTTCATAAACCGATAAAAATACTCTCATACGTACATACACAGTTTCTAAAGTTTTATCTTTTATTTTTTTGTGAATTTTTTTATAGATTTCTTGGTGAAACCATGTTGAAAAGGGGAAAGAATAGATTTTATGTAAAGTTCAAGGTTATTAGAAATGATTGCCTCAAAAAATTTAGTAATGGTAGAAAAGCGCGCAATTCGTCCATAATTACAAATTTGACTTTTAGTAAATTTTTTATGAAGTTGGATAATAAATTAAATTTTCCAGAACTTTTGGGAAAAATACCAGAAATAATAATAATTCAATTTCATCTATTTTCCAATATTTATTTTATATTTTTGAATGTACTTTTTAATTTCTACTTTTGTGTTTTTTGTATTCTCGCGTTTTTCGAGGTACATACAATACAATATACAAAGAAAATTAAATATTAAAATTATTTTCATATATGTGAACATAAACATATAAATGTATAATCAAATGTTTCGCTTGCAAATGACCATTTCAACTTTACAATTTGTTTTATACTTACTTATGTATAATATAAATTTATAAGTTACCAAAAAGATATGTTTTTTTTTTATGATTCGGGGAATAACTAAATTTAGAATCTAAAATGTGAATGATTTCATTCTTTAAACTGCTTTATTCAATTAATATGATTTTAAGAATTTTCCAAATTAAATATAAATAGAAATCATGACATATACAAAATGATGGAAAATTATCAACATATTATTTTTATTTACTTTTTTTATTTTATTTTATATGTATGTATTTAGAGGTAGATAACATTATATTATTTTTGCCAGTAGCAAAATTGTTATTTGATTTTTAAAACCAAACTTAACCTAGTCCAAAATACCGGAAGATATAGGTACAAAAACTCACTTTACTATTCATAAAAGAGAACGTTAATTATATATATAAAATTGAAATACCTGTATTCTTTTTTTAAAGAAATCATCAAACTTGCCACAAATTATTGAAATACTGCACATTTGTGTTAAAAAAGAAGTTGTCAAAAATTATCAATGAACTATTTGGTTTCATAAGTGAAATGTTGACATTAGTTGTCTGAACCCTATAGATTAACGAAACTTTATTTGCATTGCAATGCAATCATTTACTTGGAAATTTTTAAGTTGCATATATATTTTCTGTTTAGTTACAGTAATCTTTACGACAAATATTCTTATATTCTTACATGCATATATGATTAAACTTATTTAATTTCGTCTCCGAATTGAGAAACTTATATTATTAAATATTTGATATAAGTATATAAGTATATCTTGGTTTGATATAAGTATATCTTGACACTAAATGTGTGCGTAAATAACAAAATAAACTTTGAGTAAAATAACATAAATGTAAATAATAAAATCAAAATTAAATTTGTATTTTTATTCCTATACCAATAACGAAATATTTTTTGATAAAATGAAAAGGCAAAAGAGCTTTTACATTATTAATATTATAGACTCAAATTAAAAAAATACACATTTTACTAGTGAGATTTTGTATCTTGTTGTTTTCAGACTAAAAAATAACTTAAAAAGAATTCTTGCAAAAAAAAAAAAAAAATGAATAACTCACCAACAATCGGGATAGATTTGGGTAACAGTTTTTCATGTGTTGCAATTTGTAGACACGGTCAAGTTGAAATAATTCCTAATGATCAGGGAAATCGAACAACTCCATCATGTGTTGCTTTCAAAGAAATTAAACGAAATCTTGATGGAAATTCTGTAATTGAAATAGAAAATATTGTTGGAGAAAAAGCAATTAGTCAACGTGATTTTAATCCACAATATGGAATTGATAATGTGAAGCGTATTATTGGACATGATTTTAATGATTTCATACTAAAGGAAGAGATTGAAAATTTTCTATTTCATGTTTTAAATTTCAACGGAAAACCAAAATATTCAATAAAATTGGGAGAAAAAAATCATTTTTATTACGTAGAACATATACTTGGGTTGATTTTATTAAAATTAAAAAAAATTGCAGAATCACATTTGGGATGTCAAATAACAAAAGCCGTAATAACAGTCCCATCATTCTATACAGATGCTCAACGTAAAATTACTATGGATGCAGCAAATATTGCCGGCCTTAGTGTAACACGTTTAATTAATGACACAACCGCTGCTGCTATTGCTTACGGTTTTGACAAAAGATTACAATATGAACGTAATGTTTTAATTTATGATTTGGGCAGTGGTTCGTTAAGTGTTTCTATAATGAGCGTCGATAATAACAATTTTATAGTTAAATCCGTTGGCGGAGACACTAATTTAGGTGGTGAAAATTTTGACATTGAAATGGTTAAATATTTTATAAAAGAAATTAAAGAAAAACATAATAATGTGAAACTTGATAGACGACGCTTACAAAAATTGAGAAATTCTTGTGAAAATGCTAAACGCAATTTATCATCAAGTACAACTGCTAATATTGAACTCAGTCCATTAAATAGTGATATTGATTTTTATTCATCTATATCACGTTCTAAATTTGAAGAATTAAATAATCATTTTTTTCATTCAACTATTGAAATTGTTAAAAAAGTTCTAAGAGATGCTCAAATGGAAAAATCAAATATTAATGAAATTTTATTAATTGGTGGCTCATCGCGAATACCTAAAATTCAAAAATTATTACAAGATTTTTTCAATAATATAACATTGAATAAAACAATGAATCCAGATGAGTCAGGGGCATATGGTGCTGCTGTATTAGCGTCCAATTTAGATGAAGCATCAATAAAATTAAATATATTAGATGTTATTCCAAGATCATTACGTTTGTATTATGATGAAAAAGATTGCACAATTCAATATCGTAATACTAAATTTCCATTTGAGTATACTTACAAATTATATTCTCCTAAACCATTAAAGTCATCTTCTCAAGTAACTAAATCATTTGAAATCTACGAGGGTGAATATTTTAATAAACTTGATAATCTTTATTTGGGTACTTATGATTTCAGTGATGGTTATTATTATGGAGAAGTTCTTATAAATTTTAAAATTGACATTAATGGTGTATTTAAGGTATCGAAAAATTATCGTCACATAAATGCCGTAATTAATC
Source organism: Hybos culiciformis (assembly GCA_964007475.1). Taxonomy (NCBI): domain Eukaryota; kingdom Metazoa; phylum Arthropoda; class Insecta; order Diptera; family Hybotidae; genus Hybos; species Hybos culiciformis. Next base: position 14,964,519 of record OZ023275.1, on the reverse strand, counting down.
CAATTATAAATTTTTCACATGCAAAAATTGAAGAAATAATTCGTGATATAAGGAAACAAGAATTTGAAGAAAATAATAGAATTAAAGCATTTGAAATAAAAAATGATTTAGAAGTTTATTGTCTCAATAAAATGTCACAAATTCGAAATCATGAATTAGAATTGGATGAATTGCGAGAAGAAACATTTTTTAATGAATGCAATAAAATTATGACAATAATAAAATCATCAGAATTATTAGATGATAATTTTTATAATCTAAAAAAATGTGTTTTGGAAACTATGTTGAAAGATCTTTTAGAGGATCAAATTAGCTCAATAACCGATAATGAAGAAAATAAATTTCAGCAACCTAACAAGGATGTACAACTTTCACCTTGTGCAGAAGTAACTGTTGATAAAGATGAAAATAAAAATGAAGAAGAAAACGATGATAATGATTTCGATGAAATTATGGCTTCCCAAAAATTAATTAATCGTTGTGATGAAATGAAAAGTACATTGAATAGGTATTATTATATGGATACGACCCAAAAGAAACTAATTATTGAGCAATATAATGCTATTATTGTTGAATTAAAAAGGAACCCTATAAAAAAAAAAGATTATCAAAAGATGGAAGAACACATAGGCAATTTAATTTCAAAAAACATTTCTTCACCTAATTCTCACACTAAAAGAAAATGTAAGATATGCTGAAAAAATTATAGGAAGGTAATTTTAATTTTTTGAGGAGTTATGGCACAATTAAATTCGTGACAATAATTTTAAATTAGTAGCCGAATTTTTTATTATTCTTATATTAGATTATTATTGTTTTTATCACCAATAATTAAGAGAATCCGTTTCAAAGTTTTCTAACATACTTTTCCATCTTTAACTACTTTACATAATACCTGTATATATAATATATAGTATATATGTATTGTATATATGATTTACTTATAATATATGTGTAATTATAAATATCACTGCGTCGATGAAAACTTGCTTATTAATAATACTTTACACAGTAATTAAATTTTCAAAAGCAAAAGTTTGAAGACCAAAAAAAAAATAAATGTTTCATCTTCAGTCGCAGTTACAGCTGCTTAGACTGAGAATAAAACATAGGTATATTTTGTATGTAAATTAGATGTATTTATATATATAAATTCTAAGCGCGCTTACAATGCCAATATAATGTATATGTTATCATTTATGGACACAATGTAAAATTTTGTTGCCGCTTGAAATTGAAATTACCTCATTTTATTTTTGCTTGAAAATTAATAATAAGTGAGTGCTTTTTTTTAAATTTCAGGGTGAAGTCACAAACTTTGCAACAGAAAGTGCCTATGCAAGTTGAAAAGAAAAAGGAACGCCATTAACCACTATATTTAATAATTAATCAATTTAATTATATTTGAAGAAAAAATACAATTTATTAAATTTTTACTTATATAATAATTTTATAAATAAAGTAGTAAAGCCTATAATAATATCTTAGATCATTTGATATGTTCTTTTAAATTTTGGCATTGCCCTAGCACAGGTGTCAATTAACTAACGATAATCAATTAACTAACGATAATCAATTAACTAACGAAACAAAAAATTTCACACTTTACAAATATAAAACCTTTATTTTATTAGTTGTTTTTGCTGTAATTATTATGTTTGAAACGATATTTTATTATTTGCAACAATGTACTACGTTTAACTACACTTAACTATATATTTTATTGGACTGTATTATTTTTGGAACGTATCCGTAACTAATAATTTTGTTGTTTTTCTATTTCCACATCAAATTATTTTAAAACTAAAATTTTTTTTCAATAAACTTAAAGCTTTACCATCTTTTATTCATTTAATAATTTAACCAAGTGAGTTTAATACACGTAACAATTAATTCACGTTAATATTGATCCATAAAACAAGTTGATCCATGAGACAAATAAAAGCAATTGACCACTATAAATTTTTTATGTGACTTTTGACATACCTTCCTACATATTGCATAACCCTACATTATTTAAATAGTTTTTTTAGATCAATTTTCTTTCCGATAATCATTTTTACTTCTTATCAGAAACGAATTAATGAATAAAATAATAATCCTGAAATACATACTCACATTATTATAAATATTATAAGTACAATTACTTTCATAAAAAGTAAAACTCTTGCTAGTATAAAACTAAAATATTTGATTTAATATTTTATATGTATTGAATCTTTATATTAATTTAAATAAAAAAAAAAATTAAATTCAGAATATCTGCATCGAAACGCAGTATTTCATATAGACGACATTGTGTAATGTTTTTTTGAACGAATAATATTATATAATTGTTTTTGGGTTCTTTGCTTCGTGAACCAACTTCGACTTGTGTCAAATTCTTCGGTACTTTCATCATTAAGCTTACTTACATACATCAGATATCTACATGTTAAAATTAAATAAATTTATTATTATCAGACTAAAATTATAGCTGTCTAATATCAGCTTGAATATGTTTAAATAAAATACTTAAAGATAAAATACAAAAAGAAATAATTAAAATTTATTAAAATTATTGAAAGTGCGAATTGAAGAATTAATTTGTTTCATTTTGATTTACTTTTTTTTTCAAATGATTTGATGACGCTGCATTAGAAATTCAAAAAATTTGAGTATTTATGTGTAAAATTAAAAATTCAAAACACTGCCAGAGACTCACTAGGTAGTTTATAAAAATTATAATGTATTAGTTCTGTCTTTGCACATAAGTAAAATTGCATTAGCTTTAGCAATTTATTTGTACATTTATACATTTTTTTTTATATTCAAATATTTACTAACTAAACTTTTATATTGGTATTTAAATTTCAGTAAATCCGATAATTTACATTTTTATCATAATTTAGTTAATTGTTAATTTCTTACTATTTTAATAACGTGGTCAAATATGATTGTTTGTATCTTCTACACACAACACAACTACTACTAACTTTTTGTTATCTTATCAACCTAAAAAAAATTTCATCATACAATTGTTGGCGGAACTGTTCAAAAAATAATTTCAGAAAGCTGATTATCCTAATAGAAAAATGCAATTATTTGACTTATAACGAATAAAGCGTTTCTTTGATATTGTTATTGCGTTTGAATGAAGGTTTTTCGAAAACTATGATAAAATCTCTATTTTCAAGTTATTAATACGAAGTAAAAACGTAAAATTTAATTATTGAAGATTATCAACTATTAATTGGACCACTTTTCTTTTCAACTTTACTATAATTAACGTATAAATTATGCTATTTTTAATAATAGTTACACTGCCCTGTTGAATAATATATAAATATCTACAAAAAAATAACTCGCAAAATGCTCAATTATTGTAACACACACAGTATTTCTTGCAAATTGTTTCGAACCATCCCAATTAATCATTATTTATTGTGTACGTATAAAAGTCTTATTCAAACAAGTACATTTGTATTTTTATTTTTGATTATTTTGTTAAAAATTAACTGAAAATAAAAGACATTGCTTAAAAGAAATAAGTCAGTATTCATTTTACGCTTATTGAGTTATAAATTTAAAAAAATCCCCCAAAAGAATTAATAAAAATATTAAAAAAGTTAAAATGCCTAAAACTCCAACTATTGGAATTGATTTGGGTACAACGTATTCATGTGTAGCCGTATATAGAAATGGTAAAGTTGAAATAATTGCGAATGATCAAGGAAATCGTACAACACCTTCGTATGTGTCTTTTAAGGGAGCTGAACGTATTGTAGGTGAAGCAGCCAAAGTTCTTGCTGGGTCAAATACGCCCAATACTGTGTTCGATATTAAGAGAATAATTGGACGAAAGTACGCCGATGAATATGTTCAATCTGATAAAATGAATTGGCCATTTGAAATTATCGATAGTGATGGAGATCCGAAAATTCAAATTACGGAGAAAAATGAGCTAAAAGAATTTTTGCCCCAACAAATTTCAGCTATGGTTCTTATGAAAATGAAGCAAATAGCTGAAAGTTATTTGGGAGCAAAGGTAGAAGATGCAGTTATAACAGTACCAGCTTACTTTAATAATTCTCAACGACAAGCTACAATTGATGCTGGCAAAATTGCGGGTTTAAATGTAAAAAGAATAATTAACGAACCTACTGCAGCAGCTATGGCCTACGGATCAGATATGAAAATCAGAGATAAACAAAATATTTTAGTTTTTGACTTAGGCGGAGGAACATTTGATGTTTCAATAGTTAACATTGTCGATAATAATTTTGAAGTAATTGCTGTTGGTGGTGACACCCATTTGGGAGGTATTGATTTCGATAATCGCATGGTAACATATTTTATTGAAGAAATTAAAGAATCTTACAAAACAGATATTAGCAATAATAAGCGATGTTTACGACGATTACGAACTAAATGTGAAGAAGCAAAACGTTATTTATCTTCATGTGTTGAAACACCCATTGATATTGAGGTTTTGTTTGATGGAATCGATTATAGTTCAAAAATAAATCGTGCTGCATTCAATAATTTGAACAATGATATGTATAATCGAATATTAGAAACAATGAGAAATGTGCTTAAAAGTGCTAAATTAGATAAAGAAAATATCGATGAAATTGTTTTAGTAGGTGGTTCAACAAAAATTCTTCAAATACAAAATTTAATAAAAAAATTTTTTGGTGGAAAAGAGCTAAATATGTCAATTAATCCAGATGAAGCGGTAGCATATGGCGCTGCTATACAAGGTGCAATGCTTGATGGATGTTTTAAGTTCAAGGATATGGTATTATCAGATGTAACTGCATTATCATTAGGTGTGGGTGCAGAAGGTGGAATAATGAGTGTTATTATTGAACGTAATACAAGAATTCCAGTTAGAAAAACTGAAAGATTTGAAACTTGTGAGGATAATCAAACTGATTTAACTATTGAAGTTTATGAGGGTGAACGACCAATGATATCAGATAATCATTTATTAGCTACATTTCATTTAGAAGGTATTCTACCGCTACCTCGTGGAGTAGCTAAAATTGACGAAACATTTGAAATTGATGTAAATGGTGTTTTAACAGTAACAGCAGTTGAAAATACAGCTGGTAATCAAAAACAAATAACAATATCAAAAAATAAAAGTCAATTAAGTCAAGATGTCGTTGATGGTATGATTCAAGAAGCTAAAGAATATAAAAAAAATGATGAAAAAAGACATGAATCCACTGTTGCTAAAAATGAATTAGACCATTTATGTTGCGATGTTAAATCAGCTGTGCAAAATATGGATAATGAAAATATTTCGTCTGAAAATAAATTAAGTATAATTAGTTATTGCGATGAATTAATTAAAAAATTAAAAACACTTGAATTAAAAGAAGAATCATTTTATAAATTAAAGAAAAATGATTTAGAAAAAAAAATATCTGAATATAAAATAAATATTGAAAAATAAATAAATATGAATGTTTTATTGTGTGCACACAATAAAATTCTGTTTTTTTTTTTTTATAAAATTGTTATTTTAATAAAAAAAAGATACTAAATCTAAAAATAGAAATTAATAATAAAGAAGTACATTTATAAGTATATATAATTTGTTTTGAATTCTACTTGTACACAAATATAATAATTTTATTTTCGATCCATATGCAATAAAGTTTTAATTTCCTCTCATTGTTTGAGATACTCACACTTTGGTAAAATATTGTTTATTTTTAAGTGAACTAATATGAAGAAAGACAGATATCATAATACATACTATATATTGTGAAGAACAAACATATTGACAACATGTTTTTTGCAAAAAAATTAAGAGAAATATTGGGTTCAATTTAATTTGCCACCTTATTTTCCTACGCTGAGCTATTTGTAATTGTCACAAATGAATATCAAAATCAGCGTAATTAAAGTTAACAATTTCATAAATTATGAAAACTAAAAAAAATTTTATACACCAACGTAGTTAATTAAAATGTTAAGTTTTATATTTTTTCAACGAATATATGTTTTGTAATTTTTTTACTTGTCCCCGCATGCAATATCTTTTCGAATATTATAACAATATTTTATTATTTCTTTAATATGCTAATATACATGGTGCATTATATGAGCCCTTCATTGCACAAATGAATTAACTCCATAAGAAAAAAGTGCAGAAATGCAATGAAATAATGTGTACTGGTTTTTAAGGTTCCTTTTATAATATAAATTCAATTAAAAAATATTGTCATTTAAAAAGTTGTTAACCTTTAATGATTGGGAAAATTTATATAAATATAAAAAGTTCATACATATATATTGCTCTTACAAAATTTCTATAGATTGTAGAGCTTGTTTTTCGTTTTTGAGTTGATATTTTTTGGCACAGTCGGGTTTTGTTTTTTTAATAATTAATTATTTTTAAATAAATATTCTTGATTTCAGTTATGTCTCATATAATTCCATATAATTGCAGAACATAAATATAAGTATAAAAAGTTAATTAATTACAAAAATTGAAAAATATATAAAAAATATTTTATTATATTATAGATCAATCAATATTTAATAAATTTTCATAAATATCCTTGTTTATTATTATAGTAAAACCTTGATGAACAACACATTTTATTCAAGATAGTGCCACTACTATTTATTGAAAATATTAATATTTTTTTAATTAAAGTTCATTTAATTTTGGAATACTTTTCATAAAAATAACTTTCGAACTTTTATAGAGCTGGTAGCAAAAACCTTTTAAAATCGTTTTATAATTTTTTATTCACATTTCGATGATGATTGGAAAAAAAGTTCGAAATAGTACAGAGAATTCATCTAACGACGAAATATTCCAACTACAATTGTCTTACATGTAAATAGTCAAAAATAATATGTGTATAAAAATAATAAAATAAGGAAAAATATAACAATATGTACATTATTATATGAACATTGAACTTACTGATAAAATTGCCAATTTCTATAAAATACGACTAATTCTGCTAATATATTTTTTTTTGCCAGATACCTATATAATAAAGTGTTCTCTTTGAACAAAAAAGAGATCCGTACTAAATAATATATAAATATAATTAGTGATAAATACAATATTAATAATATGAATGTGTTTCGTTTTGAGGTTTAGTGTGTAATTTGTATGAGAAATAAAAAAATTAAAAAAAAAAATATTATATTAGGTGTGTTGATTGCTAGTAGTAGCTAGTACCTAGTTTATTGTAGTAGATGCGTTCAGTTAATAATTTTCTTACGCAATTCGAGTTTTTTTTTTTCTTAAATAAAATACTAATTTATCAAACATTAATTCAATTAAATAAAATTAATTAATTTTTATTTCCAATAAAAATAAAAATGTCTAATACTCCAACTATTGGTATAGATTTGGGTACAACATTTTCATGTGTAGCCGTTATTCAAAATAATCAAGTGAAAATCATAAAAAATCATGAAGGTACTTTAACTTTGCCATCTTATGTTGCTTTTAATGAAACTCGTTGTTTGGTTGGTCAAATGGCAAAAAATCAGTCTTCATTAAATTCGGAAAATACAATTTTTGACGTGAAACGTATAATTGGACGTAAATTTAATGATAAAATTATTTCATCAAACGAAAAACATTGGCCATTCAAAATTATTGACGATAATGGAAAACCTAAAATTCAAGTTATGTCAAAAAATAAATTAAAAGAATTCTTTCCGGAACAAATTTCAGGAATGATTCTAATGAATTTAAAAAAATCTGCTGAAAATGTTTTAGGCTGTAAAGTTTCTAAAGCTGTAATAACAGTGCCGGCATATTTTAATGATGAACAACGTCAAGCAACAAAAGAAGCTGGTCAAATCGCTGGCATTAAAGAGATCCGAATTATAAACGAGCCAACTGCAGCCGCCTTAGCTTATAATTTAGATAAAAAAATTAATGAAACAAGTGAAGAGCGTAATATTTTGATTTTCGATTTGGGTGGTGGAACTTTTGATGTATCTATTGTTAAAATTAAAGATAAAAATTTTACTGTTGTAGCTGTTGGTGGAAATAATCGTTTGGGTGGTGAAGATTTTGACACACGTATGGTTGAACATTTTATTAATGAAATTGATCGAGAGCATGGTGAGGATATACGTAACAATAAACGAGCACTACGGCAATTAAGAACTTCTTGCGAGCAAGCGAAAAAATATTTGTCATCAAACACCATAGCTGATATTGAAATTCATGGTCTTTTTGGTGACACTGATTTTAATTCAAAAATTTCTAGAGCTTCGTTTGATCAAATGAACTCTGATTTATTTCATTCGACTATAGATACTGTTAAAAACGTTCTTTCTGATGGAAAATTAAATAAAACAGATATAAATGATGTTGTTTTAATTGGTGGCTCTACAAGAATTCTTAAAATACAAAATTTGTTGGAAGAATTTTTCAATGGAAAACAATTGATTAAATCAATTAACGGTGATGAAGCAGTTGCATATGGTGCGGCTGTTATGGGTGCAATTTTGGATCAAAATATATCATGTAATTTCAAAGATACAGTTATAGTTGATGTTACTCCATTGTCGTTAGGTAGGTAAAAATAATAAAAGAAAAATTAAAGTTAAAACTTTCGAATGAGGATTAAATTTCTTTTTTAATATACTTTGTTATAAAGTGAAAATTATTATTTTTTAGGTATTGAAACAAAAGGTGGTATTATGGACATTATTATTAAGCGAAATACCCAAATACCAGTGAAAAAAACCAAAAATTACGTTACTAGTGTTGATTTTCAAAAATCTGCCGCTATAAATATTTATGAAGGAGAACGCCCAATGATTGCTGATAACTATCGTCTTGAATCTTTTAATGTTGATGGCATAACACCAGAACTTCGGGGTAAAGAGAAAATTGATGTAACATTTGAAGTTGATGTGAATGGCATTTTAAAAGCTACCGGTGTTGATCGGAGTACTAAAAATCAATCTGAAATTATATTGCACGATAATCGTGGTCGTTTTAGTCAAGAGGAAATTGACCGAATGATAAACGATGCAATTGAACATCAGATTGATGATGAAAAAAATTATTTAGCTGCTTTGGCAAGAAATAAACTAGAAAATCTAAGTCGCGATGTAAAATATTCAATCGAAAATGGACATGCAAAAATACCACCACAAATTAAAAAAATAATTTTAACTCAATGTATTAATTTTATTGAATTATGCTATAAAGATTTATATGAAAAAGGATTTTATTTAAATAGGATAGTCGAATTAGAACAATTACTTGAGGTCTATAAAGTAAAAATTGGAAGAAATAAATAGAAATAAAATAAAATTTAAAATAAAATAATAATAAAAAAAAAAAAAAGATTAGCTGATAAAGTAAAAAAAATTAGAACATATAACATATTATACTAAATACTTAATGTTATACCTGTACATGATCAACTCTAAAATAAATTAAATTGTTAAAATGATAAGTTTTGTATACATATTGATTGTTTTACTGTATTCTAGGAAAATATTTTCCATTTTATTTTTGAACTTTGAAAGATTTCCTTTCTTGTAATGCTATATATTCTAACTATTACTTCAAGCAATGGGGTATTCTGCAAGTAGGTATATTATGTCTTAACTTTCTTAATCTTAGCAAGGTCACGGATTCGTGAAAATCAATAAAAGCATTATCTCTTATTCTCATATTATAAATTTTAATGAATATCCTATACCTTAGATTTTGTATTATTGCTGGAATTGTAATGAAAACATCATTTCTTTAATTTTTTTATCGATTCGTTAGAAATCATAAAATATTCTTAGTTTAGTTCAATATTATAAATATAATTGTTTAAAAATTCATTCAAACAAAACAAATACAAATGAACCATGTAATTGTATAATGTATACATATGTTCGGCAAAAATATTTTTGGCTTTGATTCCAATAATCTTCAATATTTTTATAACATTGACATTGGTTTATTTTCTTAATAAAGCTATTGCAATCAAGGTCAAGTCTCGTTATGTGTTTCCCGAAATTGGTTTTTGGCATAAATCTGAAAAAAAAATATGTATGTACTCTATACATAAACAGTGTAGTAAGACGATAACAAAAAAAAAGTTAGGCATAGAGAATTTCTTCAGATTCGTATTCATGAAATTAGTGAAATAACCGTGAGTGCTTTTTTACAAACGCATACAAAAATAAAAATTGTTGATAAAAGAGTTAATTTATATACATTTGATGTACATACATATAGAATTTCTTAGTGTTTTTAGTAAAATAACCAAAATAAAACTAATAACAAAAATAACTAAAAATAATTTTTTTTATATCTCTACCTACATTCATATGCATAAAATAATTGTAATTCTCCCTCAGAAGAATAAGATATATTGTTTGGAAATGCGATAAAAAAATTGTATTTAAAAAATAAAAATCTATGCGTTCCCTGTTATATTCTGCCAAACTAATTTTCATTTAGAAATTAATAAATTTTTTACTTATATTAAGTTAATATTGTATTTTTCTGCGATGTATTGAGTAAAAAAGGTTTTTTAAAGTCAGTCCGAACAAGGTTAACTTTACACTAAAATAGTAAAATATCTTCTTGAATTTGAACCTTCGTTAATTAAAGAAATATATAATTTAGAGATAACTTAATTTTTACGACTTATTATATGGTGACGATTATGAATATGTTACTGACACTGACGACGATGGAAAAAAAGAAAGATGATGTTTTTCCTTTTCCTTTTTCCTCCCATTTCTATTTTTCTATAACACTTTGAAAGTGTATGCACACTTTGAAAGTGAAGTTCAAAAGTTTTACTCCTTTTTATATAACTTTCGAGCGCCACAGCTAATAGAATTTTATTTTTCTTTAGCTCTGCATTGACTAAGATAAAAACAAAGACTCACTTGAAGATTATTCAAAATAAATCTTATATAGATAATTCTTATAAAATTATTTTTTTACACAATACCGCATATTCAAGTAACAATAATATATTTAATAAGTACATTTTATATATTAATATTTATGTTCATATATGTATGCACATGGTAGATAATAAAATTAAAAAAAAAAACAAATTTTAAATTTTTTAGGGGAATAACCGAAATAACCAACATAAATTGTCGTTCGTTAAAGAGTAAAATACTGTTTTTAGTTCCAGGCAATTAAATAAATAAAATTTAAATTTTACATAATTTATTTTTTCATAATTAATAAAAATGAACAAAAAAAAAATTACAGAAAAATTATCGTTTATAAACTACCAAAATATTCATATTTTCTCTACCTGAAATCATAATTATTCACTACAACTGCCTTTTCAGATAAATTTTGTATCAATTAAATTTGGATTCTTCAAATTTAAGATATGTACTTACTTAAAAAATATTTCAACAATCTAAGATGATTTGTTATTGAACTAATGAATTTTAAATTAACAATATACCTAATAACACTATAACTTCATACATTTTTAAAAGTAATACGTTATATACTTATATATACTACTTAGGTTTTCGTATATTGTGGACATAAATATGTGTGCTTAATATCGATTAGCCAAGATAATAAATGTATGAAAGATTTGATTTTCAAACATAATAAATATATATAAAATGTTTAATAATAAAAAGCCGGTCTGTAGTACTTTATTCTTATCAGCTGATTTTTATTTTGTTATATTTCTACCGTAAGAAAAACATATGCGAAGATGACATGTGTATGCAGTAATAAACGATCTTTTTTCTTTCAATCTTTTAACGTAAAAAAATATTTAATATACACACGTGTCTGCTTGTTTTGTTTTATATTAGATACTTTTTTATTTATTTTATTAATCTGTCTGTATGTATATACTTTTATGGATCTTACGTACGTATAAAGAGAACTTACACATACTATATCAATACAGTGTCTGACTTGGGAGAGGAATATTATTTATGTATTTTCTTTTAATAAACTATATTAGCTGTTTTATATTACATATTTAATAAAACATATGATTAAAATTTTCACACATTTGAAAACAGAACATAAAAAATAATTAAAGCTTTTTCTTTATTCCATAGACACTATTTAATATTTATTAATATTATTAATATTTATTAATGTTATGATACATTAATGAATGACTAATTTTCTATAATAATATACAACATCTTTGTAGGATGTCATCAATATTTCTTTATTTTATTTATGTAGTACTAAATTTAAATTTAACGAAATAAAATATTTGATATACCTAAGCATTTGTGTTTTTTTTGTTAAGATACTTTTTTATTTATATATTTTATTAATATACACACTTTAAGGAATCACACTTTAACGAATGTTACATATATGCATAAAGAGAACTTATTACAATATATTATACGATACACATTATCTGACTTGCGGAAGAGAGGAATCTCGCGTTTATTAATTTATAATATTTTTCTTTTTAAATTAGTATTTTATCATTTTCACACATTTAAAAACAGAACACAAAAATAATTAAGCTTTTTCTTTGTTCCATACACATACAACTTAATTCAATATAATATAAATTTTGTTATGATATACATGATTAGTGGAATGAATATTTTTTCATAACAGATCAGTTAGTTAGTACATTAAAGTAAAAATTAAAGACTACAATTTTCGAAACCGAACTAAGGTATATTTAATTTATTCTAAAAGTAATATAAATATAAAAAATATTACGTACATGCAGTAACATTATGGCTAAAAATCCACCAACTATCGGCATAGATTTGGGTACGACTTATTCTTGTGTAGCTGTTTATCAAAATAGTAAAGTGGAAATAATTGCTAATGATCAAGGATGTCGAACAACACCGTCTTGTGTTGCATTTAAAGAAACTGAATGTGTTGTCGGTGAAGCTGCAAAAGATTATATTCGTTCAAATCCAGCGAATACAGTGTTTAATGTGAAACGACTTATAGGTCGAAAATTTGCTGACACATCTGTTCAAGATGATCTAAAGCATTTACCATTCGAAGTTTTTAATTCTAATGGAAGTCCAAAAATTAAAATTACAGATAATGGTGAAAAAAAAGAATTTCTTCCAGAACAGATTTCTGCAAAAGTTTTATCAAAAATGAAAGAAACTGCTGAAGTATATCTAGGTATGAAGGTCAAAGATGCGGTAATAACAGTTCCGGCCTATTTTAATGATGCCCAACGTCAGGCAACAATAGATGCTGGAACAATAGCTGGCTTAAATGTTAAACGTATAATTAATGAACCAACAGCGGCAGCGATTGCGTATGCATCAGACAAAAAACTGAAAGAAAAACAAAATATTTTGGTATACGATTTGGGTGGTGGCACATTCGATGTTTCAATATTGACAATTGAAGATAGAAAATTTGTGGTAGGTATAGGCTATGAGCAATGAAATTTTTTTAGAAAATTGAGAAATGTTAGCTTCAATCGTATTGTCGACATAATGTAGTTCTATTCAAAATAAAATCATCATAAAACCCTTGGAAACTCATGGAAAAATTGAACGTACTGCTTAGTAATAGACTTATTAAAAAATGAAAGAATGAATCGTAGTGCTTGTAGGTCCTGGTATTAATTTAACTTTAAAATATTTATAGGAGGTGTGGGTTTGTAACATACACATATTGTATGTTAATCTAAAATTTCAAAATTTTCATATATTTAGCATAATTACACTGTACGTAAATTTAAATGCGTAATTACATATAACTATATTAATATTTTTAAATATCCATTTAATTTCTTCTCAGGTTAAAGCTGTTGGAGGAAATAGTCATTTGGGTGGTGAAGATTTCGATAATCTAATGGTATCACATTTTGTAAAAGAAATTAATAAAACATTTAACATAGATTTAAATTCAAACAAACGATCTCTGCGACGGCTAAAAACTGAATGTGAAAAGCGTAAGCGATATTTATCTTCAGCTGTTGAAAGTACTATTGAAATTGAAGCATTATTTAATGGCGAAGATTTTACTTCAAAAATAACTCGTGCCTGCTTCGATGACCTGAACAATAAGTTTTTTAAATCAACAGTTGATACTGTTGAAGATACATTGAAAGCTGCTAAAATGAATAAAAATGAGATAAATGAAATTTTATTAGTTGGCGGCTCATCAAGAATTCTTAAAATTCAACAATTGCTTCAAAATTGTTTTAATGGAAAAGCATTAAATATGTCAATTAACGGTGATGAGGCAGTGGCTTACGGTGCTGCAATACAAGCAGCTATTCTAGATGAAACTTATGATATTCGTAATACTATACTAGTTGATGTCACTCCACTTTCATTGGGAATCGAAACAAGAGGTGATATTATGGATATAGTTATAAGTCGTAATCTACAAATTCCAACTATGAAAACTAAGACATTTACAACAGCAGACGATTTTCAAAATAAAGTGGCATTGAATATATTTGAAGGTGAACGATTAATTTCCTCCGAAAACAATCACTTAGGGAGTTTTGTTTTAGAAGGAATATCATTGAAAGAGCGCGGACTAGTTAAAATTGATGTTACTTTTGAAATAGATATAAATGGAATTTTGAAAGTAACAGCGGTTGAAAAAGAAACTTCAAATCAAAATGCAATAACAATATCCAGTAAAAGAGGTCGAATAAGTGAATCAGAAATTCAGCGATTAGTTAGAGATGCAGAGAATAGAATAATTGATGATCAAAACCGTCGTAATTTTGCTGAAGCAAAAAATCAATTAGAAAATTACTGCAGTGATGTGAAATATTCATTTAATCAAAGTAAATTAAATGAAAATATTTTGGAAAAAAATAAAAATGAGATTATAACAAGTTGCGATGAAATTATCCAAAATATGAGAAAACTTAAAATTAGTCAAAGAAATCAATTTGAAACAATGAAAAATAATCTAGAACAACTTGTAAAAAAACATAATGTAAATGTTAAAAGGAATTAGGTAGTTAAATTTGGAATTTAGTTTCAAAGTCGAAAATATGATTTCCAAGTAAAATTATGTTTATTCGATATTATAAAACTAACAATAAATATTACCTAACAACAATATTGGCACTATTTACTTTATATACATATATGTATTCTTAGCTGAACAATCACAGTTTTTATTTAATGTTATGTTTAATACTGTTTTATTTCTAAATAGGAATGATAGAATTGAGTTAAATACTATATAATTTTACATAACGACAGCAGTATGTATTACATGCAATGAAATGTAAATAATGCACGTTAACTATTAACATGAATTAAATACTTATACGTACATAATAATACTAATAATAATCTATAGTATTTTTAATTAATGATAATGTAAAACAAATAGGACAAATTCGAACTTGAACAAAATAGTTATACGTTATACAAAAATACATATATATTTTTAAATTTAAAGTTATTATAAATTGATGGGAGAATTCGTTACAGTTAGACAATTTTATAGCAATGTGTGATTTCTGTCTCGATTTATTTTTTTTCCAAAGTTTTTTTTCAATTTTTTTACGATTTTAAATGTATGAATCAATTGTTTGTTTGATATATGTATGTTTTAAATGTTTAATAAATCCTAAAACGTAACCATTTCAAGTTTAATATTTTGTATAGAATATTTCATATAAATAAGAGCATAACTGCTATATAAATTGACAAAATAATATTCATTAATGATTTTATAAGAGTTGTAGAAAAATTGTCTATGAATTCAAAAACGTTTAATTTTTAAACCCATTTCCATTATCTCTTAGGCAATAATTTATAAATAATATAATAGAAGTTGTCACAAAAATGTTTCATGACTTATAATATATACATATACACATTTTAACTACAGCTATTCCTATCAAGGGATACTTTTTATTTAATTATATGTAATGGATCATTCCACAAAAAAATTTACATTTTTCGACAAAATAAAATAATACAAAAAAGATAAGAAATATGTATATAGAGCTCATTTTTGTTGTAACCAATTTTTTGGATTTTTGGATGATTATTTTGTGTACGTTAAAAATTAGTCTTTGTCCGGGACTTAGAAGGTCGACATTAGTCTACAAAATATTAAAATTTTTCACATTGTAAATGATATTTATAAAAAAATAAAAACAGTACAAGAACAGTACAAGAAGTGTTTTCATTGAAATGGTAAAGCGGTTCTACTAAAAAAGAATCTACAGATTCAATAAAATATACAAAAAAAAAAAAGTTTCGTGACCCTATTTTAAAAACTAAAAGTGTAAATTTTTATTGATACATTCCTATCTATTTTTTCAGAAACTGTCAAATTCTTCTACTTGTCTACACTTTTAGAAGTGGAGATTTCAACTTTTTTTCCAGAATTATGCGAACAAGGTATAACAAAACAGTAGGAAACAAACACTAAGTTGGCTAAATATCAATTTCTTTTCATTTTCTTTATCTAATATGTAAATGCATTTTTTTTTGGTTTTGAACATAACATGATTTGATAGATCTTTGTCATACCAATGAGTGACTTATTCCCGTTTAATACTTTACCTGCCGTTTATATTATGATTAATGAGTTACCTAAAAACTTCTTTTACATTTTCAATATACCTAGTAGGTACTATTGTTTAGATTTTAGGTACATTCAACAAAAATATTATAATCTTTGGACATCAGAGTTATCTGGATTTTAAATATGTATAATTTTTAATCACCACTATTACTTTTCAAAAGAATATCCCGAATATATTTAACAACTCAACCATACATTTTTACTTTGGTGTAGTAAATCAGATAGGTTCATAAATGTAGAAAATATTTTTCATGGTTATAAACGACTTGAATCAGGAACTTTGGAAATTATTTTTTATTATTATCATAGTTAATATATATGTATGTCATAATAAAAATTTAAAAAATATAACTAGTACATTATCTGAAGGTTATCTATTCATTAATTCATATACATTGTTATAATTTAATAATATAAAAATAGCGAACTTTTTATACGGGATATGCAAAATGATTGATAAGATTTATTAGATTTATTATTATAGACTATGAATTTATTATAGAATATGAACTTTCTTACATACTTAAGATTGGATATTGTCAGCTTTCGATTAGGGTAGATGTTTACTAACTAACTATCTAGTCTGAGAAAATAACAATATTTTTGGTAGCTATAAGAGCGCCAGCTTTCAGTTGCAAGGGTTCCGATTGAAATCATCTTTGATCGAAAATTATGAATATGTTTCGTTCTGGTACAAGACACTTTCTCATTAAGAAAATAGTGAAAGATGATATTTTTTTTCATCGGTTAAGATTTTTGAACTATAAGTTTGCTACAATTATGGGAATGTTGCCAACCAGTTTATCACTGAGATATATGGGACCAGAATAAAAGTATTGCACGGCTACATACACAAATTTACAAATAATCTGAAACTTTTTTCGGTTTATAAATTTACCTATAAAATAATAGGTTGTTAAAGTACATATTATTTTAATAAAAAAAAAAAACTCTTAGCATAATGTCGCACCTTATTATTCTAAAAAAAGCAAAATTTTTCTTAGAATTATATTTTTATATTTCATTTAGATTATTTACATTTACAAACACAGCAAACTATTGGACGGATAATAAAAATTTTACTAGTCAAAATATAATTTTTATATACCTACCTAGTATAAAAAAGGAGGCAAAATTTAACATATATAATCTATTGTGCTTTTAACCAATTTCATGACATGCTATTAACATGAAAATAATGGTTAAAAACTTTAAAGAAAGTTATGATTTTATGCAAGTACATACAACCTAAAATCATTTATTTATTATACACAATAATAATATATTATTTTTGAACAATATTATTTCAATATTAAATCCTTATCATTCTACTACGGTTAATGTTTGTGTCTGTTGAATGCTAATTTTTTTTTTGGTGTTTTAAAAAGTTAAATTAGTTTTTTGTATTGCTTTTAAAAGGGATAAAAATTTATGATTTTTAAAATAATTGAAATATTTAAAATTTTATTTAATGAAAAAGTATAACATAGTATTAAATGATTTTTTATTAACTAAAAATGTCAGTTAATGATGAAATCAAAAAGGACAATGATGAAGAGAAACCTAAATTAGAACTGCCTTACTTATTTGAAAAAGAAATTTATAATAAACAAAATAAGAAAATTTTTATATTAAAAAAATATATTCCGACTGAAAGAGGTAGGTATGTTAGTTATTATAAAAAATTAAATGTTGAATTACTGTTTTGTAATTTGCAACTAGTTCTTTAGAACATAATAAAAAAAAATTAAGAAATTCTTCATAAATATTGCAATAAGATTATACTTTAATTTTGGAAGAAAGGCTTCAATAAAAAATTTCCCCCCAAAAAAAAGCTTGCTAAATTTATAAATTATTTTTAATTATTTTATTTTTTACATTTTTTAGTAATACCTGTAGCTTATAAATCTCATTCAAGCCATGATCAAAACGAAAATATTTCATATGGTAAGAATATTGTTAAACATATGACAGTAATTGAAAATTTATACAAGAGACCTGCAGAAAAATATCTTCATACTGTAAGTTTAAAATATTGTTAACATCAAGTATTTATGTATAGTTAAAAAAGGAAATCGTATGTCTAACGCATTTAATTTTATTAAATTAAATTTATATATATTTATTCCTTTAGATTTGTTTTTATTTCAGTATTTATTTATTTAATAAAAGCTTTGAAATTGTTTTGATTGGAAGAGGAATCATTGTAATTTATTTTTCCATCAAGCTGTCTTGGCTTTGTATTTCATGAAACAGCTAACATTTTGGAGTCTTCGCATGCTCTAAATTCTCAAAAATAAAATTATCGAAGATTGCAGCTGTTTAAATGTATATGTATTGAACATTTATACAAGAAGCTATTTTGTTGTATGAAGTTCCTCGTAGAAACCCATTAAATTAATCAAAGCAAAAAAAAAATATTAGTATTATTTGAAAAATGTGTATGTATTTTTAGAAACTGGAATCTCATGAATATGGTTGGGTCGATGAAAAATTTTTAAGAAACCAAAATGTCTCAGTTACCATTAATCGTATTGTAGCACCGAAAATACGAGGAAATCTAACAATTTATGGTAAAATAATGTTAATAAATTTACATGGTATTCTTATGTTAAATGTAATAAAATGTATAAACTTATTTAATTTTAGGTGAAAAATTATTGTGTGAAAAAGTTACTGAAAGACAAAAATTTTATGGGGAACAATTTTATTTAAGATAAAATAAATTTTAAAGTTATCATAATTATTAAACTTAATCGTAAAACTTATTCATTAAAATTTATGTTTGATATACAGTTTATAATTGAAAATGTACACAACTTAATTTTTTATTATTTTGATAAATTATTTAATAAAACATGTTTATGAATATTTAACAATTTAGTTAAAGGATTAAAAAACAAAATTTTTGTTTGTCTTTTCAACAATTTAAAGATACTCAAAATATCACTATTAAAAATAAAAGACTTTTAAATAAAAAGGGAACTGAAAGTTAAGTTTAATTTTACCGCTCTGACAAGCATAATATATATATTATACATACATAAAATTTTCTTTTATCTTTTGACAATATGTATTATCCTTTAACATTGAAAATGGCAAACAACACAATCACTTAAAACGAAAATAAGTTGTTGCATTATCTATTATCCAACAAAATTTTATTAACAAAATTAAATTTGACATTATAAATAAAACAAAAAACTAATGAACTTAACAGAATTTTTTGCACATTAAGATTTGAATCAAATTTGAATGAAAACACTATTTCTTAATTTTAGAATTGATTTGGGATTAAAATATAAGCCATAGTTAAAAACAATATGATATTGTTACAGTGAAAACATTTTTTCTTAAATTAAAAATAAATTTTCTATGTGACACATAAAATAATAAATTAAAAAATTTTTATTATTGTACACAAAATTATTTAAAAATAATCCACCAGTAAAAATTAAAATGGTGAATTCATTCCTAGTTTTGTACCAAAGTCTAATCTTGCTCTCCTCTGATAGCGTTGGTTAACTCTGAAAAGAAAAAAGAAAAATTTTTTTTTTAACAAAAACAAAGTGTCTCAAACTTTATGTTATTAGATTATAAAATTTATTCATTGGGTCAAACATTGTTGTTGCAAAATTTTTTCTTTAAATTTCAGCTCTTTTAATTTAAAGGAAAAAGAAGTTATGGTTTTAAAAAACCCACGGTAAAAACTTAATCCAGCCAGAACCTGATTGAAAAAACTGATTTAAGTGTGAAAAATTAAATTGAATTTATATAAACAAAATTAAATGAGATTACTGAATGGAATTCTTTTTAATTTTCATAATATATTTTTTGTAATGTTAAAATGTTCAATAATTAAACATTCCATTTAATTGAGTTATTCTCGTTATATCATTAAATTCTTTAATACATACTCCAGTTCCAATTCAAACTTACTTGATTTCTTGATATTTACATATTTCTGTTATGAAAAAACTTATAAATGATGATGATAAAATAAATAATATTACAGGCCATGTTTCGTCTAATTCATATAAAACATCTTCTGTCACAATGACTTGAATTATAAATAAAATTACGTGAAAAATTAAAATAATAGTACAGCACAATGTCCATATTCGATTAGAGAAGGGATTTTTCCTCCAAATAGAATGATCACGATGTACAAATGAAATTGATGTTATCACTAAAAAAACAAAAATTCTTAACTTAGAACATGGTAAATAATTATGTACTTTATGTATAAATCTGTACCGAAATGTAATACTATTCCAAATAAAGTATAAATACGTGTTAAGTTCAAATTAAGTTCATAATTGTCTTCGTCAACATCCAAAATTTCTAGAGGGTGTGCCATTAATGTACAATACGATAAAATCTGTAACAGAAAATAAAAAAAGAATAATGTTAACAAATATGCTTTGTTTCGTCTTAGAAATTACTTTTATATGAATTTATTAAAAAAAAAAAAATATGAGCTAGCTAGAATCAGTACATCAAAATTAAAGTACTAAAGTACTTTTACTACTAAAGTTTTACTGGCACTACTCGATTGATATTGATTTTTATTTCAATTATAGATAAAAATTCTCTGAATGATAGCTTTTTCTAACAAAATTCAGGTTAAATTGAATTTAAATATTTCTTACCAGTATAATAATAAGAGATAAAAATTTACATCCATAACACCAAACTACGAATCCAAATACTTTCGTATTAAATTTAGTTTGCTTTTTTCCAGTAGCTCGATTCATTACTTTTGGATCGGTTTCAATATTTGTTAACGAAATAGATATTAACATAGACAAAAACATTAAATAGCACAAAGATATTGGAGTGAACATTGGCGGCAATGATAGGCAACAAACAATTGAATTAATTAAAGCTAATGTAACTGAGCAACAAGCCCAAAATTGAATACAATTCCAGAGGCCTAATGAAAATCGACGAGATAAATCAATAATTGATACAATTGACAAAGGATCATCTCGTAGAACTGATATTGAACATGGTAGAGCATTTAAGATTCTACTCAAATAAATTGGTGATATGGTGTTATTTCTTATGTACATAGTTTTTGTATTTAACATAATCTCATCATCAAAATAATCATCGTTTAGGAACTTTTGTTTTGGTAGCTTGAAACGATTATTTAGAATATTTGCTTCTGTGTAAGCTGCAATATTTTGACACACTTGAGTATAAAGTGGTTCCACAGCAATACTGCAATCAGCTTGTAAAAAAATTTCAGCATTTGAATTACTGGCACTTGAACCTTAAATTTTAATAAAAAAAAATAATGAAAAGAAGAAAAATATTAAAATTTAATAACTAGGATTTTACTAAAATGTTTGTATTAACAAAATAAGCAGAAAAATAAAAACAATTTACAACTATTACATCTATCACTTTATTCAAAATTGTGAATTCATTTTAATAGATGGGGACTAATCATTATAGAAAACCAATTAAAAAAATTTATTAACCTAAACACACGACAATTTCCCCATAGGATTGCATAATACTAAGCATTTCTCTAGTTGCTTCAGCTGAACAATCTGTAAAGAGTGATACCTGTAACGGAACATTGTCTACTTGCTCTAAATGGGGTCGAATATTTTTAATTCCTCGTGGCAGTTTGGCACGATTTGACATATCAAAAGTAACTGGCGCACTCTGTTCAGATAAACTTAAGCTAATTGACAATGAACGACAATTTTCGTCCAAAGCCGAATCTTCAGAGGGTCGTTCTACTACCCCAAAATCACCAAAAGATTCATTGGAATTCTCTCTTGAGCACATCATATTTAAATTATAGTCTTGATTAGAAATTGCACCTGGTGCTGAAGAGCTTAGTGTTTTGCTAGATTCTAGTGGCATTGGTTGAGCTTGTAATATATTTTCATCATCTTTTGAAGCTTTTGGTGATTGTTGATTGGAGTTTTCTTCACTTAATGATATGTGACAATTCCAACCAGATTCTAGACCCATTTTTTCAGAAAAAACTCTAGATCTCAATTCATTTTCTTTGCTAAAATGTACTAATCGAATGCAAGCTTTCTCTAAACGCTCTACTAACTGTACAATATCTGTCTGAGCTTGATACTGCATCGTAATCATGCCAATAAATACTTGATGTGATTGTGTTTGAAAAATTGAATCAGCACAGCATTCCTCTTCCTTAGATTCGGAAAAAAGGAGTGAATCTGTGCTAATTGAATGACTCAATTTGGCCATATTGTGACTTTCGTATTCGCAGTGAACTTTATCAAAATGTTTATACTTTGATTCTGGTGGAAATTCCAAATATGCAATGTTTTCTTCATTATTTTCCGAACAACTCAACGCACCGACGGAAACTCCTTGCCTGAGCGGTCGGTAAGCAAAAGCTGTACAATATGCTGTTAATGCATTTCTCTGATAAAAGTCTTGTGCTCTTTTTCTTTCTTGTGGACCTAAAGATCTTAGATCTTTTCCTACAAAAAATAAAAAAAAATAATAGAAACAGAATTGCAAGACTTGAATAAATATCAATTACCGTCCCAAAAATCATCACAACAATCCAAAACAATATCAGCTAAAATAAAATGTTAATAGAATTACCTTCTGATGACGAAAAAATATATAGAATAAACATATAACTATTAAATGAGAAAGAATTTAAGCACCTGTGCCTTGTGTAAATAACAACAATGTATTCTGTGGAGCTTCTCGTAAAATTACTGATAAGCAATGTGGAAACGGTACTTTCACTTTAGATGATAACTGAAGCTGACGCGCAAAACGAATGTCTCGCCGTACAACATCGGGTTGCTAAAACGATATAAATGTATATTTAAATCATATATGAAAAGAAGGTCGAGATTAAATGCATATATATATATTTATATCGAAATCCCAACCCTAGTAATTTTTTTAAGTTCCTTTAATCGACATCTATCCACAAAATACACAAATTTTTGGTCGAAGTTCATTAGAATGGTGGAACCATATATGCAAAAATATAGCAATTTTCAGCGAAATCCAGACCTTAGTCCGAATCCTTAGACTCCAACCATTTTTCTGCGTTCCTCTAATCGACATATATTTAATCAGAAATTATTTAACACTTTTATAAAACTTTAAATTTAAAAAAAAATTATAGGAAAACAATTTAGACCTTTTGCTGGTTGCTGGCCTCTAACTTCGAAACTCAAAATGAAAGAATTCTAAATTTTGGAAGTTTAATTTTATATTCAATCTATCAAAATCGGTTAAGTACCTTAAAAATTATAAGCATTTAATTTCGCGACAGACGGACGGACGAACAGACAGTAAAAACACATAGTCCGTTTTTTAATTAACTAAAAAACTATTAATTTTAAAAGAAATAATGTATAGGGCTTATACAATAATTTAAAATATATACAGGTTTTTTTTAAGTTCAGAATAATCATAGCTTTTTATTATGAGAATCATTAGATCAGCTCATTAGAGTACAGCTCACGGGAGTAATGATAATGTGTAATAATGTAAAAAACTAAATCTAATGAAAACTCATTTACCAAGTGCCTGTACGATGCCAATTGTCCTTCTAATGAAAAATGATTTGTGGCATTTTGTACAAAACCTATTTGTGTAGCTAATTCACAGAGACATCGCCTGTATACGAAATAAAATTTTTAATATTAATTAAAATCTAAATAATTGTTTATGGTTAACAAAAAAAAAAAATATTATCGTAAGCCCTTGTTAAGAAAAAAATGTTTATTCCTGAAGAAAAAAACGAAAAACAAAAATATTACACGAAAAACATAAAAACCCCTGTACCTAAGTATTTAAATTATTATTTTTTTTTAATTTTTGTAAATCTAATTAGATTTATAAATTATGTATCTTCTTTTTAATTTTTTAAAAATATACGATTTTTCATAAAGTAATTTTTTTTGCATGTTTCATTGGACAAAACATAATTTAAATTTTTCCACCAAAATCTAATAAAAACAACTTTTTACAGTATTTTAATATTCTGAGCCTACAATGGTAATCGAAGTATATTATATATTAAATGAAGTTCTTAATTAGTTAACAATAGTAATTCGAATGTAAATAAAATATAATGTATTACCTATCAACCTTTTTTTTAATTTATTGTCGTCCGTGATTAATTTTAACTCTGTACTAATGTACGTCAATCAAAAGACCGTCTTTTCTAGGTCCAGTATAATTCATAAGAATAATAGTCTCAAAATGGATTCTGAGATAATTCGCTTTATAAAAATATAAATTAATTATCTTTATTATTTTAAGAAATTTTGTTCTTTTGCATTAAGCATCTTCCCAAAAATTAAAAATGTTTAGGTGCATCTATAATAATTATTAAAAAGTACAACGGACGACGACCGACATCTATTAACGAACACAAATTTGTCTTGGATGTTAGAATATCAAGGGCCGTACGATGTTATTTAAATTTAAAAATTGGTTTTATCAAAATTTTGTGTATAATAATAAAAAAAAAAAATTATTCAAAAACAAAAAATATTAAATTAAAAAATGATAGAAGTTGGTGATTTTTTTATTATTTTTCTATAATTTGAAAATAAAACAAAATTCAATTTAATATAAAAATAACAGAGGTTTTAAAAAAAAAACTAAGCAAATTTTTTAAAATTAATAAATATTTACTATTAACATTATTCTGAAGAAAATAATTTTAAACGTTGAAATGACATTTAATATCGATTACTTAAGATATTAATCATAAATGAAGTCTTGTTCTTTACTGTTTTTATGACAGACGATAGTTTCTTTGGCTTAATTAAAATTAAAAAAAAAAGCTTATTTTTTTCTCTTTATGTGCAAATGCTCTTTTACTTATATTGAAAGAAACCACAAAATTATGTCATAAACATTATAGACATCTAAATATATTTTAATTTTTAGATAAGATATCAACATCGATTATTATGTTCAAATAAAATATTTTACAAATTAGTATTCGAATAAATTCAAAGTTAAACCCTGCAAGAAAGAACAATAACAAGGATCAAAACTCTATAAAATAGTGCCATACGAATTCACTTAGTTTTTAAATTTAACTATTAACTAAAAATTAAGTGTTAAAAAAAAAAATCAAGCATTAAAAGAAAGAAATCACCACAAAAATGAATAACGTGCAAGAGAAATGAATTACAAAAATAAAATTTTTAGAAATAAAAATAAAAAAACTTAATTAACTCTATCCTTTTTTCCTGGGCCATGTTTGCCTTAGAATGAATCAAAATATCAATTTTAAAAAAAATTATAAATAAAAATTATTGAAGTTTCAATTTTAAATGTACCAATCTGTACAAAACTAATGAAAGATTAATTTATTTTATTTAACTTGATCATCAAAACTAATTAAACATTAAATATTGAATCGTACAGGTTGGCCGAACGGAAAAAAATTATTTTATTTAAATTAAACAAAAAACATAAACAAAAATTAACATACCCATGCAGAAAGCTATTCAAGCTTGACTCAATTATTTCATACCGATTTGTTACCGGGACTAAATTTTTATCACACATTGCCACACTACTAACGTGTCCACAAAATTGCATATATTGCATAAAAGTTTCTTGATTACAAGTATTAAGTAAAATGGCCAGACCTTAAAAATTATAAAAAAAAATAAAAATTCATTATATTTTAAAAGCCTGAAATAAAAATTAAATATCAAGTACAAAAAAATTACATCACAATATCAAGAGTCAAGGTTCAAGTTGATAGTTTATTTTTATTCCTTTCCAATATGAAAACTTAATGCTTATTCAACAGCTTAATGCTTCATTTATATAAATTAAAAATACAAAATAATTATAAAATAATTAAGTTGCATGATTTAATTTTGATAATATTCTTTTCGCGAATCCGAATAAATAGGTAATTATGTATCGGTTCAAATTTCGTTAGCTTCAGAAGTAAAAGAAAAAATTAAAGATATAATTAGAAGAAATTTATGAATTTAATTATAAAAACATTAGACTGGAATCTAAAATATGATTAAATCAAAAAAGTTGTGTTTTTATAAAATTTTTATGTTATCGAAAGTGATCAAAGTATATATCCAATATAATGTGTGTATCTTACCTAATGGCTTCAATGAGTTAATATAATTCTTCCATTTATGATCGTCAAAATCTAATTTAAATGGACAATTTTGATCATGTGTCAAGTCTAAAACTTCAGCTATTATTCCACTTTTTTTATTTGGATTAGGATTATTGATAATATCTTCAGATTCTAAACTTGTTTCACTTACAATTGAAGTTTTGTCTGAGTCATGAAGAAAAAATACTTTTTCGGCTGCAATAAAAGAACATAAAAAAATTAGGGCGTACAAAATAAAAATCGTTTCATTAATAATTTATAATAATAATAGAAAGTTATAATCATTAGCGTTAAAAAATATATAAATGTACAGATAATTATTAAGAATTTTGAATTACAAGTACTTAAAAAAATCTTATAAATTTATTCAGCATTGGATTTTTAATAATAGCGATTATTACTACTATATAAAAAAAAACCTTGTAAATTTTTTTTACCTGTTGGATTAGGCCATGATAGAATTCCTTTTTTATCCACACAACATAAAGCAGTTATGGATCCTAACACTTGAACAACGTTTGAACTGCGGCATAATAAATCACTGGAACCTTTCCAAAGCTCAAGCCATGAACGAAATACTTTCATTTTATTTAATGGTACATCTTCGTTGTCATAATAAGTTGGGGTGTCCAAATCTTCTTCAAATGATTTTTCAATTTTTTTCTTTAATAAGCTTTGTGGCTGATGAAGAAATGTATCTAAGCGAGCAATTCCCCACAAATTTATTGAAATCCATATTAATGGAAAAAATAACGGTAGTAAAGGAATGGCTGCCGAAATTGGTCCTTCTAAAAATACATGCTTCCATGATTGTTCTTTATTGGATTTAGAGTCATTTTCAATACCAAATCCATAAAATCGAAATGTTCCAATAATAACTGTGAGACAAATTGAGCTAACAAAACCCCACTGTTGAATATATTTTGTAACTAACTATAAATATCGGAAAACAAATATTTAGTTAGTTGTGTTGGTACACAAGAGTCCCTCCAGGATAAGATAAAAATAAGTACATTCTCATAGTAAATTAATAAGCCAAGATAAAGAGATAATTGGAATAAAAAATTGCAGATCAGAAAAAACTAATCATATCAAATGGAGACGAATTGTAAAGTAGTTAGTGTTAAAAGAATAACAATTTATTTTAAGTTAAAAATTTAAAAGAAAATAAAAATTATTACCAAATATCTTTGTTGATTGTATATAGTCGGTGGTCTTTTTAATGAATTCTCAATGATTATTCTAAGATTATCTAAAACTGGTGTATTTTCTAAAATACAAATCAAATTTGGCATTGGTGATATGGCAGTCGGTTTTGTTGGAGGTTCCATAGCATTCGAAACTAAATCATAAGTATAAGAATTTATTAATAAAAAAAAAAAAAATTTATTACATTACTGACCTCCGTAAACTTCATTAGCCTTAAATTCTCGTTTTTTATCTATCTCAATACATTTTCCTGGTACTGTGTGACCAGGTCTCAAAATGATATAATCACCTTTAACCAAAAGTGCATAAGGTAAGTTAACAATTA
Source organism: Hybos culiciformis (assembly GCA_964007475.1). Lineage (NCBI taxonomy): Eukaryota > Metazoa > Arthropoda > Insecta > Diptera > Hybotidae > Hybos > Hybos culiciformis. Next base: position 14,936,328 of record OZ023275.1, on the reverse strand, counting down.
CATCATCACGATAAGTCCATTGCAATGAAACACATGGTGAAACTAAATTTAAATAATTACATATATATATTAATTTTAATTTGAAAATTCATAAAGCTTATAAATTATTTACATTGTTCAAACTCAAAAACCTATGTTTTTGTTCCTCATTTATTATAATTCAAGATTTTATGAAATTAAGAATTATGCCGTATCCGTAAGTATACCGTATCGTCAACTTTTAATCTACTAGAATATTCGTATGAGATTCAAATAATTAGTAGAAACTTTTGTAGTTATTTGGATTATTGGTTGATACCCATTTCAAATATACTCAGATATATTTTGATCTGTTATTTCCTGATTACTTACTTAAAATAACAGTAACTGCTCAATTCAAAAAAACTATACCTACACATAACGTTCGTGCCTGAATCGACTAGGTACTACCTAGTATTTTAAATTTGAATTTTGATTTAAAATTAGCTATGTAGGTAGGTAGCTAGACATAATTTCTGATTCGATTCCAAATATGAGTTTTTTCTTTTAATACCGATATAACTATACCGATTTTTTACTACCTACCTGGAGAACATAAATGCGGATAATTTGATAAATTCCAATCGCTGCACAATTCTTTTGCCAATTTTATTTCTTCAACAATTTTTAATGATTTTCTTATAATTTCAGTACGTCGCAAATAATTTTCACGAATTACAATTATTAAATTAATTAATAAAACTAAGAAAATAATTAGAGCGGGAAAATAATCTTCGATAACAATTAAGCCAATAATTGTTGCAATTGTTGTTAATATTGAAAAAAATCCCAATGGACTTTCATAACGTTTTGCAAATGCTGATTTTATTTTCAGAAATAAACTAAAAATTAAAAAAAAAAAAATTAATTTTATCTTTAGGTAGGTGTATAAGAGGTAGGTGGTAGGTGATAGAGCTGTGGTATATCTAGGTACCTTTCTTCATCAATTTTTCGTTTATATTTTGAAATTGTTTCAAATAATTCCTGCTCCAATTTTGACAAAGCAGCACTTGTTGTCAATCCATACATTTCTTTATTATTTTTAGTTCTTTTTTCAATTAAATTATTTTACATTTTTTATTATTATTTTTTTTAAATTGATTTGTTTCGAAATTATTTAGTTAGATACCTAGGTATTTGTTTATTTTTTTTTTTTTTTAGATTAAAAAAGAAAAATTAAAAAAAAACTTTTTTTTTAAATTTCTTATTTTGTCCAATTCGTTTGTTGCTTTTGTTTGATATTATCAAAGATGACATTTATAATAAGATAGGAAAAGGAAACTATACCTTTTAGAAATTTTTCTAGACAAGGACAACAACATAAACTTATATGAAATTATTTCATATAATGCACTTTAATTTTCTTACAGGTTCTGTTACTTATTTTTTTTCTGTTAACAGATTTAGTTTTTACTTCTCAATTAAAAAAAAAAATTTGAATAAAAAATTAATAAATTTTTAATAAAGAAATCTGTTAATTAATTTTACTACATTTCTAAAGAAGTTTGCTATCATTAATTCTTTTTATTAAATCCTGAAATTCGTAATTTTTTATTATTTTAAGTCTTTTAAAATATTATTTGTAAAAATAAGTACGGTCAGTCTGTAGTTTTTTTGTCGGCTTGGGTATAATAAATACTCACTTTTTAGTAAGAAAGTCAATATTCATATTTAGTAAGTAAACATGTAGTTAGATAAGCTTTTAAAAAAGCTCAAAACTATTCAACTGCTGATAAGCGCTTATATAAGAACGACGACGTCGCAGTTCGATTTTTTTAATTTATTAGATAAAAATACAAATTTTAAATGCCAAAACCATATGATTTTTTGTTTATTTTCGAAAATATCTACTTGGTCAGAGATGATGCTGTTTGTACAATTCAGCCGCCAGTAGGTCGGTCGCCATTGTGATTTGAAATCATTATATAGTTTTGAGTTTGAATATTTCTAAAAAATTGGAAGAAATAATCTATTAAAAAATTACGAAATAGCTAAAAAATTTGAAAATGAAATATCAACTTAAAACAAAAGTGTGCAAAACAAATTTTCATCTTTTCATTTTTCCTCCAGCTGTCTTAGAAAAATTGATCGGCGTCGTCTGTTGCTGGTATGGTACTAGCACTGGCATTGATGTTAGTTCGCTACACTGTTCAACAAAATTTTCAATTTATACTAAACTAACCGAAATACCCGGCTTCGCTCGGTAGTACCGAACTTATATTAATATCAAAACACTTTTATCCATATTTTGGGCAGTAAAAAAATCGGAATTTCAAAATTTGCTACGTATCCCCACGTCGGTACTTCGGCTCAAAATTTCTAGTACCCTATAATCATCTCGGGTATCTAAGGTCCTTATTTTCAAAATTTCAAAATTTGGAAATTTGTTGTATATGCCTCCAATTGAGCCCTAGCACAACGGTAGGAGCCCGTTCAACATGCAGTTTTTTAAATAGGCTTTTCAATTTTAATATTATATATTATCATCAAAAAAATAATAATTAAAAGAATCAGTTTTACTATTCTAATTATAAAGAGATACTTATGCTCTATCTATATCAGGATAGACATACATATTTGATTAATTCGTGTTAAAAGTTTCAACAGGAAATGTTACTGTTTAAAATTAACTCCCATATACAAAATATATTAAAACCTTATAGATAAATCTTTTAAGTTTGAATGAAGCAAATAAAATAATAATAGGTATTATATTAAATGTAAGCGATACTAAAATTGAAATAAACTGTAACATCGATTTATATAGTTAAATAATCTTTCTCATAAAACTGATGTTATTAAATTAATATTAAGAGTAATATTTAAGTATCGAAGAGTTATGTTCATGTAAGGATTCCCAATTTTATATTGAAATGTTTTAAAATCATAATTATTTTCTTTTAAATTTTTAAAAAAAAATAAATATTTTCATTAAGGAAAAAAAATTCTTTATTATATTAACATAATATTTCTTTAAATTACAATTTTTATTAATATTATTTTTTAGTTTTTAGTTCATTAAAGTTTGTTTAACAAAAGGGAATGTTTAATGTGTAGGTTTTTTTTTTACAGATACTAAATATTGCAGAATTAGAATTAAGTTTAATATGAATTATATAATTATGTTAAAGATAAATGAAAAAAAAAAAAACCTGAAAAAAAATTGTTAGCTTAAATTATTTGATATTATAATAGTTCTCAGTAAACCTAATTAATATCATTATTTATCAATCAATGTGAATAATTTGTGGTCAATGTAAAATATCGTATTTCGTTCATACATGAAAAAGAAAAAAATGCCTGTATTCTATTTTTTGAAAATCAAAAAATAAAAAATATAAATTGTCTAACATAAAAGTAACTATTTTTGAATTTTCTTACGTTTAATTTTATCAGTGTATTAAAATTAACAAAAAAAATAAATCATAGTATTTAATTAAGTTTATCGAACATTTGTTCATTTGTTAAAAACGCATTTTATATCTTTTTCAATATATGTATTAGATAAACTTTTGAAAATCTTCACTTTCACTAATTCGTTGAAAATTATAATCCTTCTCAAATTTTCATATTTTTTTTGAACGATAATAAAAATTACGATATTTTATAAGTAAATATAATTCAAATTTTATTTTAAAAATTATTTTTAATAAAATTAATATACACGCCAACAAATTTTATTAAAAATTCATAATGTTAATATGAAACTTATCTATTAAATTAAATTATTATATAAAATAATATTTTAGTTTTTAATTTTATTTTAATTTATTATAATTTGCTTAAAATTTTTTTAAGATATGATTTTTCTTTTAAATTAGAAAAGTGAGCTCGAATAAGATTCGAAAGTGAAACTAAATTAATAAATAAATAAATAACACAAAAAAAAAAAGAGAATAAATACTTGATTAAATTTTTGTTAAATAATAGGTATAAGAAAAAAATATTAGGTTTGAAAATAAACAATTTGTTTACATTTTATAAATTAGATAAAATTAACTTTAATGTTTTGATGAAAAAAGTATTTTTTTAAACTATAAATATTTATTTTTTTAACTACTTAAGTACTTCAATACTAAAGTTTTCTTGCGTTTTATTTCAATAATAAGAAAAAGATATTAAGCTTGAAATTAGAAATTTTCTGGTTATTTTATAAATTAAAAATTAAATAAAATTAACTTTAATGAAGAATTTTTTTTTATGTATCTATTATTTTTTAAGTACTTAATTTTAAGTACCTGAATTAAAAAAAATTATTTTTCGGCCTCCAGATAATATTTTTTGCTCAAAAATTTCAAAAACAATTGAAACTGAAAAAGGTATAAATATAATTCAATTGGATTTTATTACACATTTTGTTTTCAGTTATGTAAAAAATTAAATTTTCAAAACTTTTTCTTTTGTGCTTGCTAAAAATAATAAATGCAATTTCAGAACATCAAAGTTTTAATAATATGGCGAAGAACTAAAATAAGCGGACGGAATTTATTTAATTCTTATTTTTACATACTAAATTTAAAAAAGTGCCATTGAGCAATTTTTAATTTATTCTCTTGAAGAATTTTTTTTAATTTTCTTCGAAAATTAGTTTAATTGCAAAATTGATATTGAAAATATCCCTTATATTAATCGTAGAGCTATAAGATAAAACTTTTAACCAACATCCCAACCCTTGAGAATCCTAAATAGTCTTTGATATTATAATGATTCGGGCAGAAACAATTTTTTCACAATCTTGATTTACATTTTTATGATTGAAATAAAATCTTAGTATAAATAAGTTTGGAAATATGAATATTGGGATGAAAGAGTATGATTAATCATTATGTTAGCAATCATGAAAAATTATATTATATGTTATTTTGATTTAGAAATAAATATTCTAAGTGGATAAAAATGAAATAGTATTCTATTGAATATTTTTTACCAGATTAGTGAATAAGAACTCAATACTATGTATTAATAATATTAATCATTAAATGTTGAATTCTTTTAAAATTTCTAAATATCAATACTATTTATTAATAATATTATTAATATTATTAATAAGTTTGAACCAGAACCAAAATATGAAAATGAAAATTGATCCCAAACAAAAACAATCACGACTTCTAAATTTTCTCTATAATAAAAAAATATTTTTTTTTGTACTGTTGGTCTGGGTCTATGTTAACTTTCAGATATCAATGAAACTTTCAAATGTTAATATATCTTTTTTAAAAGTTTCGTCTCGACAATATCGCTCTAACTGGTTTCTGAGTGAATGTAAAAATATATTATATATTTTTTTTTAACTTACAAGTTTACAACTTATATAATTTCTTTTTTAGCTTAATATCTTATTTTCAAATCAAAAATTAAGTACTTAATTATATATTAATTTTAATTTTCTAATGTAAATCGTGCATTCTATTCATTCAGTAAATTCATAATTTCTTTTTATTTTGTAAAAACTAAATAAAATTATTTGCATGATTTAGAATAAAATGTAAGCTACAAAACCAAAATTTAAATTTGTATATTAAAAAAAATATATTGTGCGTTAATAATATACAAAGTTAGTTAAGTTTTACTCCTCTGATTTTCGTTTGCTATATTTTATAATAATTAATTTTCAAATCAATGTTAGTAAAACACTATTTAATTAATCATAACTTTAAAAAACTTTCAGGATATTCGATAAAAACTTTAGCTTAGTTATATATTTCTAAATTTGGAGTACCAATAGAAAACTTTTCCCGATTTCTAAGAATTATTGATTAAACATGATATAAATTTAATAAGGAAATAATTTAATTTGATTACCAATTAAACAAGTGTTAAAATATGAAAAAAAAAATGTCTGAACTCCAGTTCTTGCAGATTAAATTTTGAATCGTATTTTTGAATTTGTAGTCAATATATTAAAAATTTTCTTTCAATACTAAGTTCTTATTTAAGACTAAAGAATAAAATTGAGCTATTTAAAAATGTCTTCAAATCTTCGATTATTACCATTCATAAATATTTTACTAAATTATTTAAAACGAAATATTTGAGAACATAATCTTTTATAATGATTCATACAAACGTTATACAGTTAAAAAATATTGAATTAAGAAAATTAATTAAAAGGAATTTGAAAAAATTAAATTAAAACATATAAGGCAAACATTTTGAATTATTTATGGATGCAGCTGATGATCGGATTTTGATTAAAAAAAAATTAAGAAATTAAGATTTAATTAAAATTTTAATCAATAAAACAAATTCTTGAAAATTGAATGCATAATTTTTACACTTTTGAAAATGAAAAAATTTTTAATACAAAATTAAAATTATTATTTTTAGCGTCATTATAAGTACTAATAATTAAATGCAAAAAATCGTAAAATAATACTGTTTTTTTATTCATACAGTATTAAAGTTTTTAATTATTTAAAAAAAAAATAATTAGGTATATTGCATAAATATTTATATAACGCCAAAAAAATTATTTTCATTCATAATATTGGTTATTCATAAACGTAATCAAGCTATGTTCATAGAACCAATCACAGAGACAATTCTAATAATTTAGGCATCTTCAACATGCCCTGGACGTAATACAATTCTTGGATCTGGGTCCATTCTGTCAGATTCTTCAGCGCTACTGAGGCTAAAAGAAAAAAAATGTTTTTAAAATACTAGCGATTAAATTACTTTTGAATTGAAAAGGAAAATTTAGGTAATTATTCTTTTCAGGTTCTATTCAGGTGCAAAATGCAAAATATAGAATTTTATTCAAAAAATTGTTGTTATGGATGTTGATAAATTTTCCGCGAAAGGATTTCAACAATTTATATTTTCATAGTAAGTTAAATTTCTAATAATAAAATGAAATCAATAAAAATTAGAAGGAATTAATATTTTTAAATTACCAATCTTTGCTGTCAGGCATTAAGTTTCTACGCTCTTCTTCGTCATGTCTTGGTAATTCTGATACTGGAGCATACTGAGTATGATTAACAAGTGGATCAGTCGATGGATTCAAATGAATTGATTGACCACCGTTATTCTGTAATTGACGTGCTAAACCTTGTTTTTTAGTTAAATAACATGGACAAATGCAATTTCTTCGCCAATCTGCAACTTTTACGTACAAACCTGTTAATAAAAATAATGTTAATAAAAATGAAAAACAAATTTATTGTATATTAAAAATGTGAACAAATATTCAAATTACCAAGCATACAAAAACCAATAATTGTTAAAAATATACCACCAATTACAACACCAATATCTATTTCTTCAGATGTTTCAATTGGACCTTGTACATTTAATTCTTCTAGATGTTCTTCTGTATCAGAATAATCAGAAGCTCCACATGCTATCATAGCCACGCCTAGAATAAAAATTAAATTAAAAGTTTTCATTTAATCACATTATGTCTACTTAGACTGCGAGAAAATTAACGATCCGCTTTATTATTCATTATAATCATTACTTGAATTAAAAATTAAAAACGAAATGCAATTGTGAAAGATATGAATTTTTCAATTTCTTTTAAAATTAAAACAATACTAATAGCTTTTTTGGAATTTTGTACCCATCGCAATAACAAAAAAAAAAAATTATTTATTCTTATTACCTGAAGCAATAAAAAGTAGTGATGTAATTAATAATGCAATTTGTGGCATTGGCTTTTTAAGAATTTTCAACGGTGAAACTGATGCTGTTTGCGCCAATAAACCGGGACGTGTCTCATAAGAGACAGTTGTTGGTTGGTATACTCCACTGGATGGCATTGTATTTAATTATAAAACTAAAATTCTTTTTTAATTATTTTTTTTATATTAAAAAATTATTTTATCTAAAAATAAAAAAAAAAAATAAAAATTATTACAATTTTAAATTATCTCTCAATAATTAAACAAAAAAAAAGGCCATTTTTATTCTTATTTATGATCTGTTTGACTGGAACCAAACATCGAAGGCATTTTATTTCCTATTCCAGCAGGATCCTTATAATAAAAATAATTTAAAGATAAATACTTAGTATAAACTTTTTCTTTGTAAACTAAAATTATCATATGGAGAATTTAAAATGTAGGTACTAACCTACAAAAAAAGTTGATAATTTTTTTTTGAGAATGTTTTAACATTGAATGGCAAAAATAATGCATTAACAAATTTCATACAATCAAAATGTTAAACTCAATTCTTGGTTATAATAAAATAATTTTATGTTTTAAGGTAAATAAATTTTTACACCTACTCAAAATGTAATTACTTTTATTTCCGGTTTAATGAATGGTGATGTCCATCGCTTATAAAATTTTAATCATTTTTAATTTCGGTTTTATACGTGAACTGTTTGAAACATTTTGAGTTGTTAAAGATTAAAAATGTCACAAACCATTAATGTACGTATAGTTAATGTAGATGAACTGAATTCGATTATAAACGAAAAATTTGAATTTGAGTTTCGTTTTACTGCAAAAACTTGATTTAAAATATGAGACTAGAAATGTTGTATGAAAACTCATGCAAAAAATAAATAATAGTTTTTTTAGAAAAGTCTCATCTAAAAATGTATAGAAAAATGTGGTGAATACACAATTTTATGCTAATGTTAGGTACATTCTATCTAGAGAAAAATTAGTAAGTATAAAATTTATAAAGTCAACATTCAGTTGTACTAAATAGCGATAAATTTAAAGCGAAACATTCACCTTTTATGGCAATAATTTTAATTTCTGTACTATGTACTGTATAAATATTATAAATAAAAAATAGATATTATGTACAATGTGCATAAATGTACACTTAACATTCACTTAATGAAACTAATCATAATAAACTTAAATTATGCACATTTTATTTACTTATAATAAAAAAAAAATTATTTTAATACTTAATTATGTATCTTAACATTTTAAGTTTTACAGAATAATGGAACATAAAATTAAATTTTTGCAGAATAATGAGTAAGACATATTTGTAATGACACACATAGGTATTTGTAATGACACTATGCTACCATGGCCCAAAACTAATTTTCGAAATAAATATTTTTTCTTTTATTGTTATGTTGGCTGATTCAATAGCTTGAAATCACTGTTAGAATTGGACATTAAGTATACACACAAATTAGGAACACTTCAAATTAGTTAGCATCCCTATTAATCAATATAATACCTGTGTGAAGTTATGAAAGTTGATATAGGTACCTTCTGTAAGCAGAACTATTAGCAGAATTTGCAGAATTATTAGCACAATTTGCAATATTATTAGCAGAAATTGCAATATTATCAGTTGATCTTCAATTTTCCTATTTGCAGTGGTTTTACAATCGTAAATAACACAGGTATCTACGTAAGTATATGATTTTTTCACAGTGAACAAAAAGGACGATTTTGATCATCGAAGTATGATTTCTCCCAGTTAATAGGAGTTCCCAACTGGTCAAGGGTCGATATTATTTTAATACATTAATAAATTTTTTTTAAAAAAGTTTTAATATAGATTCTGATGAAAATTAGTATGAGGGTATAGCTATATAAGAGGAAGCTTAGAAAAAAAAAAGTGGTTGGCCCAAAATGGGTTGAAGAATTCGAATTGGAGGCTAAAATTGGATTTCGATGGAAATCAGTGTGTGAGTTGATGTTAATCAAAGGAATTAAAAAAATAAAAATGTTTAGCCCCTGATTGTCTCAAGTATGCGAACTGGGGACTGAAAGTGCATTAATAAAAACATTTTCGAAAATTTTTTTGAATTGAAATGTTGAAAACGAATTCTTTTTTTTTTTATTTATTTATGAGATATTGTTCTACATGTTTTTTTTATACAAAATATGTACATATAATTTGATATGGCGATTGGCGATAATAGTAACGATAAAAAATAAAATTTTGTTTACAAAAAAAAAAAAAAAAAACACATTCTGTTGAAATCTTGGTTAATTTTTAATATTAATTTTTTCTGTCGCCGTCGAGTTTTTTGCAGGTATTTTTTTAATGACTCGTTAATATAAGGTAGGTAGGTACAAAAATGTTTGTAGGCAGATATCAGACTATAGGTAATTTGGCATACTTAATTTTTTCCCCAATTATATGTACGTTCAGGGTTCAATATCCAGTATTATGTAGTTACTTGAAATGTCGAAAATTTTGAAAAAAAAAATAACACATACTTAAATATTTATTTTGGATTTATTATTTAAATTAAAATCTAAATTATTAATATTTAAAATACCTGTAATTTTAAACGCTTTTAACCTTTTACCTACTATACTATACAACTAATACTATAGGTATATACCAGGTAGGTACTTATATAGTTAATTAATTACAATACGAATTAATTTAATTTTTTTGTGGATAGGTATCTTTTTTTTTTTTTAAATTAAAAATTTATCTTGACAACAAAGGATGATTCATTTTAATGTTTTTCTTTTGCTTTTTTTAATAAAAAAAAAAAAAATCACAACACTATAATACCTCTACTAACAACCTATATACTGCGTTCGTTATTATTGAAAAACCAGTAGCAATTTTTTTTTATTTTTTTTTTTTTTCTACGATTTTTATTTTTGTTTGGTTTTTTTTTTTCTTTATTGGATATTATTTGAAATTTTCATTTATTGTTGGCGCATAAATGAACTTTAAAGAACTAAAATATAATATCGAGAAAACTCTTCTAAAAAAAATCACAAAAAAAAAAAACAATAATAAAAAATTTTGTGAAATAAAGACGAAAGAACAAAAAAACAATATGAATTTCCTGCGGGAAATTTTAATAATGATGAATGAAAAATTAAAATAAAAATGAATTCATATTAATAATTAATTGTTGGAATAATATAAGGAATTTTTTTTCTTTTATTAATTTTTTTTTTAAATTTATTATATTAATCCCCACCGCGATATAGGGTATTATGTGTAATTTTTTTTTTTATTGGACTTGGTGGCGGTGGACAATGAATGGAACAATTTTTTTTTTAAACTTACGGAAAATTAAAATAAACAAAATTCACTTAATATTTTTTTTTTTCTTATTTTAAATATTTATTAACATAATAATTTTTTTTTTTAAATATTATATTTATTTGAATATTAAATTCTTTTTTTTTTTAATAATTTTTTAAATAAACAATTATTATTATATTTTGTTCTATTTTTACTTTTCTTATTTTTCTTTATTTTTTTATTGGCCTTCAGGTGACTTGCCTTGCCATAACGCTGTTAATATTTTTGTAGAAAAAAATGTTGTGATTAAAGCGACATCTGTGGGGAAACAAAATTTGAACATAAATTATAATTTATTTGGCGGTTACACTAGCCCTTAAAATTCAGCTACACTAAAAACAACTTTTTTTTCTTTTTTTTTTTTTGGATTAAAAAGTCAACATTTTTATCTCTCAAAACTCTTTTAATCTGTCATTTATATCTTTATTACTATTATGCTACTTGTTAAGGCCCTGACTAATAAAATTTTCTCATGCCAAAAATCCCACTGACCAACCACCCGCAAGTAAAATTGCTCAAAAAAAAAACTTGGTGAAAGGGTAGAGACGATCCCTAAAAGTCGAAGTCCAAGAGGAATTTGGCCCACAAGCCTCCGTTTCAGAGATACGACCTTCCAAAATTTCCCATTAGGTATCCAGTATAAGTAAGCCATATAAAAAGCCCTGGAGGTTTGAAGGAGGCAGCCTCCATCCTTCATTCAACATTAAAAAAATTGGTTGCGAAAAAATGCACTTTTGTTCCCACCTAATTTATGAAAACTTTGGAAGGCCATATCTCTGAAACAGGGGCTTGCCTGCACAAACCCTCTCGGATTTGGGCGTTTGGGAACCACCTCTACCCTTTTACCAAGTTTTAACGAAATCGGGAGAATACACGTAAACTTTATTTGCGCCAGTAATTTTTATGCTAGAGATAGAGTCGACGTAATTCACGCGCGTGTACGCACGTAAAAATCAAATTGTATGAAAATGTATGAGACCGGCTATACGCAACGACGTAAAACGTAGCTTACGCGCGTAAAAGTTGAAATATTTTAACTTTCCCAGTATTTTACGCCGTACATTGTGGAAATCATTTGTTTATAATTGTGTTGTTTATTTTGTTTGTATTTAGAAAAAAAAAATTTTACAAACAAATAATTATTTAATAAAATAAAAAAGTTCATAAATATAATTATATTCAAAAATAAAAATTAAATAATTATTTATTGCAAATTTATTAAAATTTTTTATGTTTTATTAAGTTATAAATAAATTAAAAAGCATTATGAAAATATTACAAACAGAATATTTTTATAATGCTTTTTAATTTATTTAAAACTTAATAAAACATAAAAAATTTTAATAAATTTGCAATAAATAATTATTTAATTTTTATTTTTGAATATAATTATATTTATGAACTTTTTTATTTTATTAAATACAATAATTAAAAACTAAAAGATAATAATTAAAAACTAAAATTACTTAAAAAAAATTTTAAAGAAAAAATAATAGTGCTTCTCCCAGGATTTTTATTTTTCTTGAATAAAAATATTTTAACATAAAAATATTTTGATAGTGTCAAAAAAATACAAATTCTCCGGAGAATAATTTTTTTACTTTTTTTTATTATTTCTTTCAAAAAAAAAAATCTTTTAAAAATTCAAATCAAAACAACTAGGATTTGACAGTAATGATGTTTTTTTGTACAGAATATTTTAATACATGCCTTGGGGCATGTATTAAAAAATTCAACTTGAAATATTTTTGACATTAAATTACACTAACAAAATACATTAGGAATATTTTTATTCAGAATATTTTTATTCAGAAAAATCCTGGGAGAAGCACTAATAATTAAAATAAAAATTGGATGACAGAGAAAACTCTTTTGTTTTTCGCATGTGAACGGCGTTGAGCATAACAGGTAAAAAAAAACAGGTTTTTTTTATTTTTTTTACGCGCGCATACGCGCGTGAATTACGTCGACTCTATCTCTAGCATAAATAATCACACAATTCAAGGAAATTTTTAATTCACTTAAACTAGGACACTGGCAACACTGAATATAAAAAAATTGAAAACCGAAAATCATTCAGTCATTGTGCTTTAATTTTTAATTTAAATTTCAATTAATTAAATAAACAATAATTATTATAGTTTAATTTTTAAAAAGAAAAATATTGAAGAAATGGTAATTTTATTTTCTAATTTTTGAAAAAAAAAAAAAAAATAATAATAAAATTAAATAGAAATAAAATAAAAGAATTCTCCAAAATTATTTTTTAGGCATTTCCAGTAAAATCAAATCAAAATGATCAACTTAAAATTTCACTGAATTCTATGGGTCCATCCGATAGAAACTGTATTTCTCAAGTGAATTCTGAACATGTTTTGAAATCGTCTGAAGCCAATTACGACTGGAATCAACACAATCTTCGAATGCAAATGCTACGCAATGAGGAAGGCATCCATGCTCCAATTAAAATTCACATGGAATTGGAATCAGCCAAAAAAATTGGCCGGTTACCATTTCTTCCATCTAGGTAACTTACTACGTACCTAATTCTTAACAAATTAAGAGGTAGCAAAGCTTCAATTTTTAGTAAAGAATTGAGTAAAAAAAAAATTGTAATTATTGTCAGGTATTTCTATTATTTGAATCTTACTGGTAGTGACTAAAATAAGTTTTCAAAATTTTGTTATTTGAAATTTGTAGGTAGGAACTTGGATTATTTTTATTTATTCTGTTAGTTATCCACATATAAAATTTTCCAAAAGTTATTTTAATTTTATTTCCACTTTTATATTAGCCTCTTATATTTGATGTTGATAATCTGATTTTTTTTCATTGAATCAATAATTAGTTTTAAAATTTATAAAGTTGATAGGTGTCTAATAATAAGTACCTAACATAATTTTTTTTTCTTAATTTTAGCAATGTGCAATTAGACGTATTATTGGGACGTGATGAAATGATTCAATTTTCTGATTTCCTAGGAGTTGAAGAAAATTTCGAATATTTAAGGCAACCCCATGCTGTCGTTGAAAAATCTTTGGGAATTTTATAAATACTTTTTTGTCAAAATTTTGATTCAATAAACATTTTTAAGGTTAATATCGGAATAAAAAAGTTTTATTTTTAATGTTTATAAGATGTGTAAGGGTTACTTTAAAAAGCTGAACCAATAAAAAGCCGAACCTAAATTAAAAGTAAAATAAAATCTATTCATGATATTATAAAACAATCTTGTAATTATTTGGATTCTAATAACTATTTTACCATAATTGAATAATAATATTAAAACATTTCTTTTTTATGTTTTCAATTTATTTTTATCTTTTTTAATTTTTCTGTACAATTCAATAACTCTTTTTTGTTCGTCTTCAATCATTTTCCTTTGAGGGAGCAGTAAATCCTTGCGCTTTCCTAAAAAAAAAAAAAACCGCTGTATAATCAAGATTGAATCTTTGCTGGTGCAACATTGACCATTTCATAAATATTTTATTCGATTATTTATTAATTCAATTTACTATTGTTTATAGTGAACAAAGGTACACAAAAACGGGTCTAAAAATTATGATATTCGAAACAATCGGTTTACGCAAGTTGTTATCGATTCATTTACTATTTTTTTAAAATTTTTTTAGTCAACTGTATGATGCGGAGCAATAATTTTTAATTAAAATTATTAATTTTTTTTTTAATTGTTCTGCAATCTTATTCTAAAATTCTTTATCGATTAAACTCAATGACATTCGCTCATATTTTCGCTTGGAAAAAATGTAGAATAAGATTTTCGAACAATTATTGAAAGTATTGAATACGCAAAACATTTAATAAATTTCTGATAAAATTAATTAAATTAAAACAATAACATTCATATTCTGACGGGTTTAGATTAGTTTTTTCCGAGAATTGAATAAAAATCGAACTTAATTTACCTTTTAAGTTGTTGTATTTATGAGTTTGTTTTTTAGGTTTCTGTTCAATTGAGCTTGCTTCTGTATTATCATTACCATTCAACATATTTCTTAAAAGTAAATTATTTTTTTGTCCTGGCTGAAAATTATTAAAAAAATTGTTGATATTCTTATGTTTTGATAATGAATTATTTTCAAGAAATAGTTATAAACGTCCTTAAAATATCGTATAAAAGTGTAAAAATAAGTTATACCGTCTATAACTTAAAATCACGAATAAAATGAAAATGTTCAATGACACTTCTTGAATCGATATTCTAGAGATATTCGCTTATAAGTGCTCAAGATTAGAACTTTTCATTACCCTAGGAACAGTTTCATTTTTTTGAGCTTTTCTGGGTGTAACTAAGACCGGCGGTCGATGGACAGTCTCTCCAAACTTAATTGGATCTTTCTTGAATTCCTCATATTTTTCTTTTCCCTAAAATCAAATTAAAAAAATTAAGGATTTTTTTCAAAAAAAATTATTTTCAAATTGATGATTTTGTTTATTCACCTTATTAAATTTTTCCTCCTTGAGAACTTGTTTAATTAATTCTTTAGATTCTTTTGAAACAATCATAGGTTTAAGATTTTTTTTAAACTTTGATTTTTTATCTTTTCTTTCCATTTCGGCAAATTCATCTTTGGGCTTTTTTTTTATTTTGATCTCACCAGTTTTTGGATCTCTTTGGACTTCAACTCCGTACTTAATTTCATATTCTGATTCTTTCATCGATTGAGTTGTAGCCCTGTTAACCCTTTTTAAATAATCTTCATCTGTTTCATATTGCAATTTTCGAATAGGTCTTATTTTACTTTTTGAATAATTTTTTGGTTTATCTTCATTATCGATAAAACGTTTTACTTTAAAAATTTTCCCCCTTTTCACTTCATTACGTATTTTCATTAATTCAGCTAATTTTTTTGGAATCTTTTGAGAGTCATCTTTTTCAGGCGGATTATTAATTTTGTTTTTTATTCTAAAAAAAAAAAAAATTATATTCTGTATCTGCTATAACAACGGATGTAGGTAAGTAGGTACGTGTCTTACCTAATTAATTTACTGATTTTTAGGTAGGTAGGTAGGTGGGTATACCTCCGTATCTACGTCTTATTCTTGTAACATATTATACTTCAGTCAGAATAGTCACTGTACACAATTAATTATGTAGGTACTAATGCCTAACAGGTCTCGCTTTTGCACAGTTTGGTGCGACGCAAATTAACTATGAAGTAGGTAGGTAGACCTAGTTTAATCTAGAAATTTTAAATTTAATAACATAAATCTTGTTTACTTATTCATTCGTTCGATCCTTTGTTTTTCAGGATCTATTACTCCAAAGTGCTTTTTGGCCGGAATTTTCCTTTTTCTTGCCATTATTTAAAGTTGTCTCTTCTTTGTTTTGTCGGATGATGAACGTGCAGAAGATTCAATTCAAATTCAAGTTTTAATTTTTCTATTTTTATGTCATGTTGAAAACAAAAATATTATTATTATTTAAAGTAGGTAACGAAGTTGATGAAATTTATTATCTGCGGCTTTCGCTTACCTTTTTAGTTAATCAGATTCGAATTTAAAAAAAATCAGAAATATTTGTATGACGTATTAATTGTTCTTTATTGATATGTTTCCATGATCGGTTTGAAAACAGAATTGAGTTTTTTTCGAGTTGAATATAAAATTTTTCAACCCAACGTCATGATTCATTGGCTAATCTAATACATTTTTGTAATAAAAAATCTTTCAAAATTAAAATACTAAATTTAATATCGGCCGGCTACAAAATTTTTCTTTAACCACGGCTAATTAATTGGCTCACTTAAAATATGGGTTCAGTTTGTGCTAGAATTTGAAAGCACATGGAAAAACATATGTTTTGACGTTTTGATTTTTTGTTATTTAATCGAAAGCAGTTGGCAGAAAATCAGAGTGGCGGCTGATTTTCGAAACTAAATAAATTTTTCAAATAGAGTTTTGCTTTTTATCTTATTATCAAAATTGTCGCATTATTATAACATGTAATTATTTATCCAAATGTTATATTTGAATTTTAATTAATTAATTGTGTAAAAATTCTATTAAAAATTCAGAATCTAAAAAAATGTAATTTTATAAGCAAAAATGTTTCGCAGAAGATTTCAAATGCGCTTGACTGGCGGCTGCCATATATTTTACTAAAAATAAAAAAAACAAGTTTTCTCACTGTTGTGTTTATTTATTTTGTTCAAAAGTGTAGTCTGGTGGTGGTGCATTAATTTTCCTTATAAAAAAATTAATTGGAATAGAAAAATGCTGAAAATAGTTGGCAGCAATTTTTCTTCACAAATTCTTAAAACTGGAATTAGTTTTAATTGTTTAAGTCGAGAATATTGTAAAAAAATGGGTTTACCAAAAGTATTTTTTGAAATGAGTGCTGATAATCAATCAATTGGAAAAATTGTCATGGAGGTTTGATGATTATTATTTTTTTTTTTTAATTTTTTTTTACCTCAATATTTTATTTTCAAAGGTTTCATAATATTGAATTGAATGCTTTATTTTAGAGACGATCCCAGCCTTTACATTCTGTACTAATTTATAGCTAGGTGTGTCGCCGGCGGTGTTCCAACAATAACAATTAAAATCGGCCGGTAAAAATATTTTGGGATTGTTAAAGTTCGGTTAATCTACTTTTAGGTGTACCTATATTCACTTTCAGTTTGTTTTATTTTGGTAATTTATTACTAACTGGCAATAATTTCCTTTAATAATTTAGCTCAAATTCCGAACTATGTACCCACCTCTAACTATCTAGGTACCTACTTAACTTAAAAAAACATAACCAAAATCTTTAAAAAAAATAGCTTATCAACTGCTTATGTAACTATTTAAATTCATTGTAAACTCTACCTAGACAGGAGTCTGATAAGATTTAAAAAAAAAACCAGGAACTAATAGTGCTATATGGAAGATCAGAATTAAAGTTTTTGAAATACCTTCATTCAGACGAACTAGTTATTTTTTTTTTCGTTGTAACAACACCTTTCAAATATCTTCTTAGTTCAGAAAATAGGTTCTTGCTTCTAGACTGTGTTTCATTTACTGAGGCAGTCATGAAAACAGTTCTGATTGGTTGCTTAAGTTGGCTGACATTAATATGTACCTACCTAAATAAGTAAATTTTTTGTTTTAATATTTATTTTTATTCAAGCTTCGACCAGATATAGTACCGAAAACTGCCGAAAATTTTCGTGCTTTATGCACTGGTGAAAAAGGTTATGGTTATAAAAATTCAACATTCCACAGAGTAATACCGAATTTTATGTGCCAAGGTGGTGATTTCACCAATCATAATGGTACAGGTGGTAAATCTATTTATGGTAATAAGTTTCAAGATGAAAATTTCACATTAAAACATACAGAACCAGGTATTCTATCAATGGTAGGTATATCTATACAAATTGAATGTTTTATTTTTTTTTAATTTAAATTTTTTAAGGCAAATGCTGGTCCTGATACAAATGGTTCTCAATTTTTTATAACTACTGTGAAAACATCATGGTTAGATAATCGACATGTAGTATTTGGTAAAGTTACAGAAGGAATGGATATTATTAAAAAAATTGAAGGAATGGGGAGTCAGTCCGGTAAAACTGCTAAAAAAATTATTGTGACCAATTGTGGACAGTTAACATAAGAAAAATCTCACTATAATATTTTTTTATTGAATATATATTAAAATATTATAAAAAATGTATTAGATATGTTCGAAAATTTTTTAATAGAATCACTTTTTTTTTTAACGAAGAGATGTCGTATAATATCATTTAATTAAAGGATAATTTTGTATTAATCAAATGTTTTTAAATTGTTTCTGAAGTTTCATTATTAATATGGTGTCATGCCAGTAAGTGAAGATTTGAATAAAGTGTTATCAGATTTGTAACCGAAATAACTTCGAAAATCAATGTCACTTTGGCAAAAAATAAATTTTCTTTTTCTCCCTAAAAGTTTAATTTACCAAATTCTCTACGTACCTGTTGCATCGCATGTTAACATTCTTTTAACGAAATAGAGTAGTAAAAATTAATAAATACCAAGAAGTGAAAAGACAATGATCCTTTTTTAAGCGTCAAGGTGGAATTTTAAACATGATATGCATTATTGATTTTATCGGATTCACTTAAAAAAAAATTCTCAATAAAGAATGTTATTGAGAAATAACAACATTAAACGATGTTCAAATTATTTACTTGTAATCGCTCAATAAAAATAGCTTTTGGCCCTTGAACTTTTATTTTCCCAATAAATGTTGAGTATTCTTATGTTTCTTTATATATAATCTATCTTTAATAATATAAAATTAAATATTTTTAAAGAAAAGCGAAAAGCCTTGATATGTGTACATGTACATAATGTATGATTCATTGTAAAAAAGGATACAACTTTTATATACATTTTTTTTCATGATAAAAAATAATATCTAATGAAACGTGAAATTAATACTAATTTTTTGTATTTAACGGAGAATTAATTACATTTTTTCAACATTATTCCTTAAGTACAAAAATTAATTCTATATGTGAACTTAGTTTTTTCCTATACAAATTTATAAAATTTGATATAGAAAGGCTATTTTAACAAAAAATATTGGTTTTTTTATTAAGTAAAACCTGTGATTAAGAAAAGACTCAACATAAGTTATTTTCATACAACAGTATTTTGTAATTTTCAAAAATAAAAATACGAAAAAAATTTATGGAAATTATTAATTATGATAAAACTCAGGCATTCTGTAATAAACGGCATTAAAATACCCGATTTGTGTATCCTATTTAAAATTTTTAAAAAATCAATAATGTCATGAATTGAAATTATACCTAAAAATATTTTCACATCATTCAAATCTCAATATCGAAGAATAATATTTTCAAATAATGATTATTTGTTTATATCGATTAATGTGTCCTTTTTCTGTCTTCTTTTTTCATAAGCAATAAATATAAATAAAATTTTTTAATAAGATCCGAAATATCCTTTAAATATTTTTTAATAATCCTAATAACTTTTAGAAAATGGTTATCACAGGAAAAAAAATCCAATAGTAATAGTAAGAAGTTCCGAATGCATGTTAATGTCTCGTTACTGTTGTATAATATTATACAGCATTTGAAAATGAAATGTTAAATATTTAAATTATTACGAGATCAGAATTTTGTTTTGTTAGAAAACTAAAAACTAATTCAATTTTTTGAACCATGAAACATTTTAAACGAAATAAAATAGATCATAAGTAAATGGCTTTTCTCTTCTGTTAATTCGCTTTAATTTGTTGCATTACCGAAATGTCCAAAATTATAAACCCTTTTCTTAATGCCCTTTGTAATGATTGTACATAATGGCACAAGAATTCTTAATTCAGCAGAAGTAAAAGGTTTTTTTTAATTTCAAAATTAAACCTTTTCTTCATTGTGTATTAAATATGATATATTAATTCCCCGCATTTACGAGAGTATGGAATGTGAATACTCTAAGCTAAGCAAAAGAATTTGGAATAAACTTTATATGTTTTACAATTTTATTTTTATTTGATAGAGAAGCAAGTCTCTTCAAAAAATAGTTTTCCTATAACGTTCTGAAGAGGAAAATAAATATCTGTCAAAAAAATTTATGGGATTACGGTCTATAATTATAATATAGAGTAAAATAGAAGACAAATTTTTATACAATAAATTCATATTTTAAAGAGAAAATTGTAACAGAAAATTGAAAAGTATAACTATAAATAGATGGTCGATAATTAAAAAAATTGAGGAATTGGAAAAAACAAGTGTACAAAATATATATTACATATGATTGCTATTTTGTATAATGTATACAGTTCCCAGCCAAAATAATAGAATAAAATTAAAAAAAGAATTTGTTAACCAATTAACAACTGGATCAACGGAGATACTTAAGCAGCATAATTAAGCAAGCAAGCATAATTTTTCATTTTATTTTGCAATTTATATATCAATCATGGCGTAGTATATATCTATAAATTTCTTTTTCAAACACTGCAGCAGCGCTTTAAAAAAGTTGAAAAAGAAAATTCTTTCACATGGTCAGATTTTTTGAATGTGATGTTTAGTTCCAACTTATAAATTATCAGCAAGTGCTAGTGACGAAAAATATAGAAAAACATGTTAATGTGTGTGGCATACATTATCTCTATGAATGCAAAAATGCGTTTATTTGAACAAAAAACCTATATACGAGAAAAATGGTTAGGTTCAAATATAATTAAATGATGAATGAATCCAGTAATTACAAAGCAAATAGAGTGGAACGGAGATACGTTTAAAAAAAAACAAAGTAAAGGCCTTTTTTTTATATTATTTTTATATTATATAAATGTGCCAAGGCTATAAAAGATAATAAAAAAATAAATAAAATATATATAAAATAAAGGATTTTTTCTCCTTTATCCCTTTCATTCTTTATTATGTTAAGAATTTTCAAAGATGAAAATTAAAAATAAAATTGAATTATATTCTTTATTTTTGAGGACACAATTCTTATTAACTTGGAAAGTAATTTGTCTGTATATTTCTTTACTATTTTCGACACTCTCGTAGACCCACTTTTCGTCATCACAGCGAGCTGAAATTTGGCACACAGGTTCATGTCGCGCGACAATTGAAGCTATCAAAATTTGAAGCGGAAATTTCCATGGAAAACCCGGAAAATCGGGAAAAATCATTTGAAAATTTGGTACAAATTTGAGTAATGATAAATCCGTTTTAGGAAAAATGCAAAGTTTTCTGATTTTTCCGAAAAAATTTGCCGAAATTTTCCGACTTTTCCGGTAAAAAAGTTTTCTAAATTATGCAGGATCAAGTTCCCTATCAACCGGCATCATTACTTTCTCTCCGACAATGGTGAAAACTTGCAGATAAAATCGAAGAAAATTCATGTAAAACGCTTTTCCGGAGTTTTTCCGACCAAGGAAGCGTTTGAGCGTTTTGCAACCTGAGACGAAGTTGTAGAGCGAAATGAGTTGCATAAAGTTGCTTTCGCAGAAAACTCCATGGAAAACCCGAAAAAGAGGAAAATTAATCGGAAAAATTTTCATCGATATGATTAGTCATAAAATTGTTTTCAAACATCCATGCAGCACATAATAACAATTTAGTTAACGTGAAAAAGGCAGAAAATAAAATAGTAAAAAACAAGTTATCAAAAACTGAGGACAGGCCGCATGAAAAAGTAGAAAATAACTTTTTCTTCACACACAGAGGTGGACTCAGATTTTTTGATTGGGACATTTCTCTTGAATATTCTTTCTCTTCGTGAATCAAATTACTTACTTACGTCCCAATTCCCAATCAAAAAATCGGAGTCCACCTCTGTGTGTGAAGAAGAAGTTATTTTCTACTTTTTCATGCGGCTTTTGAAAACTCGTTTTTTACTTATTTTTACAACTATATATATATATATACCTAAATATACTGTTTACATTTACATAGTTATATAGAATAAATAATATGTATATAACATAGACATCATGTCACAATTTCTGTATACACTACACATTAACTCTGTGGCCACAAGACATAATCGCTTAAGTCGAGTTAGGCGGTTATGATTTTATTATTCCAAACTGTTGGTCATACGGTTCTACGTATACTCACAAATTTTTACGTTCCTAGCTTTATAATTAAACTTTTTACAGCCAAAAACATAATAACCTAAGTCGTTTTTAATCTCTTATGATTTTGGAATAACAGCTTAACTCTGATTATTTTTCAGAAATCAAAAAAAATTTCTTATCTTAACATAATAAGTCTTTATTCCAATCATTCTTTTTTTTTTTTTAATACTTAGATTTTTTCCTAACTTAACTTTAGCCAATTTGAAGCTTTAAAGATTTGAAACTTTAAACTGCTCTCCTGAAAAGTAGTAAAATCGAGTTAGGCGATTATGTCTTGTGGCCACTGAACTATAGAGAACGATATAATAGTATTATATTGAAATATTTAAAATTAATAAATTTTTGTTTTTTGACTACAATATTAACTTTTCAAATTTGATATTAATGAATTTTTTTTCATCATGAATTCACAAATTCACACTGTTCTCGATCGTAATAACACTTATACAATGTTTTATCACCATTTATATACGTGTTAATTAATTTCTATACATTTTCAATCAAAGCATGTTCTTTCACTTAAATATAATTATTATTGTACCATTTTACATTTATTGGAATCACAATTTCCATAATGTTTATTTATTTTCAGTCCCTCACACAAAACACCTCCTGATAATATCAATTTTATATATTCAGCTGGAAAATTTATTTTTCTTTCTCATGCCTAAAAAAATATGGCTTACATGATAATTTTCACTAATTTAATATAATAAATCACTATTTTTAAAAATAACATATTTATAATAATTACCTGCGTTATTTTATTAAAATTAAAAGTTATGCCTTGTGAAATTTTCCTTCAGAGTAAAATAATATTAAAAGATAATAATAATTATTATGTTTAATATAAAAGGTGAAATTTATAAAAAAAAATTAAAATTAAAAATTATATGAGGAAAATTTTCATTATTTTCTTCTTTTTTGTTCTCTTACAATTAACAACAGGATGAATTGCAAAAAAAGTCCTTTTAATAAGGTATGAGTACTAATTTAAAAAAAAAAAACTCACGTTTGCTACCTACACTTTATTATATTTTCCCAGAGGTAAAATTCTTATTATATATTATGGAGGAAATTTAAATTTAACTTGCTTCGATAAGAGATCTTTCAAAAAGGTCCGAATTTTCCTTCAAAAAAATATAAAAATTTAGTTATTTGGTTAATGAAAAAAAAGTTATTTTCTTTATTAAATTATAATTATGATGATTATAATAAGAGCTCAAGCTCAGTATATAGCCATTATTACTGAATTAAAAGTTTATACAAAATGTTAACAAAGAATAATACTCGTTTCAGATAACTTAAATTGTAGTTGACGAATTTGAATGTACTTATTTATGAAGTAAAATTTAGTTTTTGTTTATATAATGTAAATAAACAGATGTATGGTTGCATATATATTACAATACTTGTATGTAAATACTATACACATACACCTATGTGGAAAAATAATCACTTTGCAATAAAATATTTTCTCATAATGATTTTAATTATAATTTTTCCTCTTTAGGTGTTTTTATTTCATGCAAATCAATTTGTTTGCACAATATTCGATCATTACCAAAAAAAAAAATTATTATCTGGAAGTGAGATAATAATTCGATTTCATCTTGAATTAAACATATTTTGTTACATAAAAATTGTTTTATTTTTAATTGGAATTATTTTTAAGGTTTTCATGAAAATAATTCGTATGTAGTAAAGATTGGAATTTGAAATCAGCCACTTTTCGTTTTTACTTTCAAACTACGAAAATTTTTCCTGAAATTTTTCATAACAATACTTTTATCATTATGGCAAAAATACATAATGGCAATTATAACATTAAGGAAAAACATAATAATTAGTGTACATGTATAAACAACTCATTAAATTATTTGGTTAATGAAAGAAACTAATTGATTTTATTATCAAGCGCTTAAGAGAGAGAAATTTCACAATTCAATTTGTGATAAAATCATTTGTACAAAAAAAATAATTTTATTATTTAATGTTGATTTTCTAAGTTATATGTATATTTGGGATATTTGTGAGTATAACATTTAGTTATTAACAAGAATATATTTTTAATTATATCTATTACTTAATTGGAAAGGGAAAAATTTATATATTTACATAATAACATAATGTCAAGCAATTTGTTCAATCAACTCAGATGAAGTAGAAATGTCAATAATTTATAAATACTTATTTATAGTACTCAATAATTTAACTGAACTTTAAAGATTCTCAAATTTCAGATAAAATTCTATCTAAGTTTAAATTTAAAATATATAGTAATATATATTATATTATAATTGCAATTCTTAGAATTATATTATATCATCAATACGCCATTGAGCAAAATCGAACGAAAAAGTGATAGCTTTTTAGTATCCAAGAATATTGTTTTAAAATAGAATATTATCCTAAAATAAGTGGGTGAGAAATAATGTCCTAATTTACTAAAATATAAGATTTTTATTAAGACCATGTCACATTTATATTTATTTTGATATTTCAGAAATGGTAAAAGGTGCATATAGATCAGAAATTTGATAAGCGCTCACATTTAAAAACTTCATTCCAATAATTTTTAAATAAAAAACTCTGGTATGACGGATATCAATTTTAAAAATCGATAAATTCATTGGTACACACAAAATTGTCATAGATAGATTTTATTATTATTTTATTCATTTCAAAAACTGAAATCTCTTACGTTTCCTCAAATCTGGTCAAATTTCTGTCTGTTATAATTTTCTGTTTTTATATTGATAAATCATTATTTGCACAACGACAATAAGATAGTACGTTGGTATTTTGTTTTTTATTCAAAGGATTAAAGTTTAATTAATTTTCATTGAATCTTTTATGTAACAAATGATTCGATAACTAATAAAAAACAAAAACAATGAAAAATTTTCATTAATTATAAAAACAAATACAATGAACAAAAGATCTGATTATGTTAACTAAGAAGATATTTTTGCTCCAAACTCTACAACAAAATAGAATAATTCAGAGGAAAATAATATATACGTTTATGAAAAAAAAATGTATCTGAAAAAAAAAAAGAATTTTTTTATGAGCATCTTACCTAACATAAATCTTTTGCCCTTATACATTAAAAATATTATCTACATTAAAGCCTTTTTATTGTGATATTATCTATTGACGACCAATTTTCAACAATAAAAATAAATTAAATATTTCTGCACAGTATATTATGTGTATGTAGAGAATGTCTTGGAAAATGTTATTAAGAATGAGGTTATATGTTTCTAAGATTAACGCCTCCCTGAAATTATTTCAATTTCAAATGCTTTCGCTATTAAAGAAAATCTGATGGTTGTAAAGGACATTTTAGTATACCTATATTATTGTATTAGTTAAAATAAAATATTATATATTATTATATTGATGTTCATAATTGAAGTTCTGAATTAAATTATCTGAAGCTGATAATTTAATTTATTTTAAAATAAAAACTATATCCTTAAAGATTTGACAACAATAATTTCTATTTAGTATTTGATATATGTTTATCGTTATCCTTTTAAGTTCTGACTTATAAATGTAGTACACCTGGTGTAATATCCATAAAAATAATGGTACGTATTTAATCATTTTAATAATTTTAAAAGTACTTTTTTTATAAATATTTTAAAAATTAAAATAAAAAAAGTAATTTCAATAAAGTATTACTAAAATTCTTTTTTTTTTGCTTAAGACACAGTGTTTTATTTTTAATTTTATCTTTAAAGTGAAAAGTTCATTTTTAAAAGAGGAATAAAATAGGTCCTTCCTTGTCACTTTTGAATCAAATATTATACAATGTTTATGTTTTAAGGTAAGTTGAAAATTTTTCCGTGCAATGTTTTTATTTTGTGTTTTCTTTAACTTTTTGTGGTGAAGAAAGAAAATGTCATGTAAGTTGTTGGTTGAATCATTAATCAATGTAAAAACATTAACTTTTTTTTTATATTGTTATTTTTTCTTGTATGTAAGTAATTTTACAGATAGAATTTGCTTACAACTTTTTTTATAACATGATTTTATGATTTTCAACAAATATGTTTTCTTTTTCTTGGATCGGATTTAAGACTTTTTGTGTTAAAAAAAATTATTGTCTTTTATTAAAGCAAAGACATTGTGTTAATGTTAACATAAATTTTTCTTTAAGTATTATATGTTGATTAGAAATATAATATTTTATGGATAAGAATATTATATGGTTGGAGATAATATTAATAACCAGAAGGTAGAACAATTATAAATATGTTTCTCTTGTTCACAAAGTAATCAGAAACAAAAACCTTAACGATGGTGTTTACACATTCATCATATAGAAATAATTACAAATTTTTTTGATTACACATTATGAAATTTTTCTTAGATATATAATATAGCAAAAAAAAAATACATAAGTATATTTGACATTTTGGTGTTTTCAGATATCATGTGATGATATCGGTGTCGATAATTAATTTATTAGTAGAATTGTTTCTTTTAGTTGCGTCATGAATTGGATGAAGATATTTACTCTTTACGCTAATTTTAAGTATGACATTATTGAGAAAATTCTTATGGATTTACCTACATATGAATATAATGACAACAAAAAAAATAAATCCATGAACTCACAACTGAAGTATGTTAGCGAATATAGACCTATGGCTCCAGAGTGAGTGAGACGGATTTTTTTAAATTTTGAGTCTTTTTTGGCTCAAATTGGCAAGAAAAAAAAAAACTGCACAAAAGTAGAAAACGTAAAAATATTTTTAAATTGATGTCTCTTAATGGGTTTTCAATTTAAAACGCTGACTTAATTCAAATGCACATACCATTAACAATGATTTGAAAAATATTTAGAACTATTGCTATTATCTGTCTTTTAATCTATATTATCATCGTGTAACTAGTAATCAATGAATATTTCATTTTATATTTAATGGACTTTTAATTTATATTTATATCTACAAACAATTTATATATAAAACAATTATATACGATGTTAAATGTAATTGTTGTTGTACATGTGCAGTTAATAAATATGGATTTATGGATTCTCTTTGATAAAAATTCAATTAACTTTGTCAGCTGCTGAGCCCATCAACAACAAAAAACTTACAATAAAAATAACATTTAGGTATGTACCTTTATTTATTATTTTTAATAACAATTCTATATATATAATATCGATAATATAATTATAATAATTATATATAATTGTAATATATTTCATTTTTTTTATATATATTGTATATTATTAATATTAACGAACAAATAATTATATAAAATGACTTTTACAGAGAAGCGAAATTGATTTTGTACATCATTCGCAAACCTGTTCAAGTTAGTTGATCAAATTTCTTTTTACTTTTTTTGAATACTAGTTGGTAAACCAATTAAGAAATTATGTTTCGTTCCAAGAGATTCAAAACACATTTAATAAAAAAAATTGTACATGAACTTTATAACTTAAAAAAAAAAAAATTATAAAAATCTTAAACTTCCAAATATTTCATCGATTCATAATCCATATGCCTTTAATGGACTATAGTCAATGTCCCCAATGGGTATTACGTAATTCTTGAACAGTTCATTAAATTCTTGTCATAAAAAAAACAAATAAACAAAACTTTATTGCGACAAAAGCGATTTAACTTTTATGTATATTTATTGTTTTGTATTTAGCTTTTTTAAATCCCAAAAGTAAAAAGATTAAAATTTTATTAATTTCGCAGTACTTTTTTTTTGTCTTGTTAAATGATTTTTTTTTCTATTAATTTTTTTTTTTTTTACATTTCTTTCTGAAAAACATTTAATTTTATCTAAAACTTTCTAATTTTTTAAGATGAGAGGCACATCTGTATATAAAAAAAAGACACAAAAAATTAACCCAATATAATAAAATTTAAACAATTTTAGGAAATAAAAAAAAAAAAAGAGTCTACTGATAAAAATCAAATACTTTATTTTCTTTCAGTTAAAAATTCGCAAGAAAATAAAATAAAAAAAGACAACTCAAATTGTAATTTGACGTAAGTTACATTTCTGTTAGAATCAAGAATAAGAAATACTTAGGTATAGTATATATATAGTTAATTAAGACGAAAAATTAGATTAACATAAGAAATTCACAACATAACCATATAGTTACAAATTTTTGCAAAGATATAGTCCTATTTATTTATTATTTTATAGTAAAACCATAATGAATTGAACATTTAATTCGTTTTTGACTTCAATAGTTAGTAATAAGATTTACTTGTCATATTATTAATAACCTTTATTGGAAAAAAAAACGATAAAGTTCACACAATATTTAAATTCATCTAATTTCTAACGACGTTAAATCTTAAAATTAAAAATATCGTTAAATTTTTAAATAGTCAAAGATTATGGTAAATATAAGATTCTCACATATAAATGATGTAATTATTATACTTAATACAGAATCGAATTAAAAGAACTTATTTATTCTAGAATTTTGTTTATGTCTAAAATAATATCAACAAAAAGAAAATTAAATTTAAACAAATTAGTCTTTTGAATCCGATTCCGAATCAAAGAAGATGAAAAAAATTCAATTATAACTTAAATATCGATACATTGGTATCAATAGCGATATGATAAGAAGAGTCTTACTTGAGTAACATTCAATAATGAATTAATAGTGTTTCATTAATAACATTATAACTAAATTTGTTTTTAATTCTTTGATTGCGTTTCACTGTATATATACATATATATATATCTGATCATCCATAAATTTAGACAATTATTTTTTTTAACGTATTTGGACAATTCTGTATTCAGGAACTCTTATTAAGTGAATTAAAACAATAACATTACGAATTATGACACATTTAGGCGCTCAAACTGCTGTGTAGAGAGTAGTGATAGACTCTATCTGCACATAAATCTGTTAAAGTGATTGTCATAATTTTTTATTAAATCAAGGTATATGTTAATTTTTTTTGCATCTTTCTTATGATTTTAAAATAAGCTCTTTTTTATCTTCAATATTTTACTTTTCAATTTGACAACAATAAATATACATATTGGTTCATCAAAATCGAATAAAGCGTATAATCCCATTAAGAGCTTAAGATCGATTACAAGCTTACATAAATAAATCAAGATTTTTTTCTACCAACTTATCATAGATGTTTTTGACAACTTTATTCATTGAAAAAACATCGTATATATATTTTTTTTCTACATACGAACTTTCGAATAGTATATTGTCCTGGACAAATTAATCTAATATATGTAACTATGATGAGTGCGACAACAATATAAAAGAAGAAAATTTCACTTGTTTGAATTAAACTTTATAATCGCACACAAATCGTAAAGATATTTATAAAACAATCTTATTATCATGAAAAGTAACATCTTTTTATTAAGCAGAATAATCTAAACTAAATAAAAGACAACAAAAAAAAAAGAAGAAATAAAAAATGAATGAATTTTTTATACAAGAAAACTTTTAAAAGATATTTTCAATGTCAAAAAAAAAAATATTTTATTTTCTTATTAAAGCAAAAATATTTTCTTAACAGAAGCACCAAAAACAGAAAAAAAGAAAAAAAAAAAAGGGAAAAAATGTTAAAAATAATCTGGATGAACCCAATTTAACCCAAAAAAGATGAACAAATGTTTAGAGCTCTGTGTACAGAACATAATACAAAAAAGTTCGAAAAAACCTTAAGGGTATATATAAAATTCTAAGGAAAGAAATATTATTATTTGAGAAAAAAAAATAAAATAAAATCGTTAAATATCCTTAAATTTTTTTTTAACCACTATGTTAAAATTATATATACATACCACTACAAATAAATAAAAAAAAAAAAAATTGTATTATACATTATAACCGTATGTATATTTTATAAATATTATCAGATAAATATGTACAAGAAGAATATAAATGTTCAAATCAATGAGTAAGATTCCATGGCATAGCGGTGAATATGGGGATCATGAAGCTTTCGAAAAACTTTTTTTTTTATTATCCTAATTTTTCGACTACATACTTACAACTTAAAAAACAAAAGAATATGTATAACTATTAATTTATGAATTTTCGATAGAATTATGATTTTATGTTGTTTATTGAAGAAAACAAATTGCACAAATTTTATTTTTATTTTTTTGGTTAGTTTTCGCTTAAAAAATATTTTGTGCCAAGTTCACTGAATATATGTGTACGTATTGTGTTAAGTCAAAAGGAAAAAATTATTAATTTTAGAAATAAAAGAAATATACATCTACCGCAGCTTCAATTTCTGTATATCCTTTTCTATTTGTATTAGGTCAAATCGAACTTGTGGATGACTTGAGTAAGATTTTACATTTTGTCGTAGCAAAAAAAAAAATACCTCGTACTTTCACTTTTAAATCTCTATCTGTTCATATGATTCTCAGTTCGTTCCGAAACTGAGACTATCTCAAAGGTGCACTGAAAAAAAAACGTATTGGAAAATCAGCTGTAAGAAAACCAGCTAAAAAGTTATAACTAAAACTGCAGTATTTTCTTATGTATAGTAAGTACTGAATATCCACGTCCAAAAATAAATAGCAAACAAATTGCAGCAAAATTTGCTACTCGAAAATTATAATTTTTATTGTTTTTCCTGCCGAAAATAAATAACAAAAAATTGTAAAATTTTTTTATGCAAATGAATTTCTGAAATTTTTATGATAAATATTGCTATAATAATCATATGAACAGATATATTAAAAAGTAAAAAGGAATATTTCAGTGAGAAATATTCCTTTTTTGCCAAAGAAAATTCTTTGTTTTTAGAAATTGATATGGTCTTGACATTAAATCTGTATCATTTCCAAAGTCAATTTGAACAACTTCGTAGTAATTTTCTGGAAATAAAATTGATGAATCATTAATTTCAATTGTTAATTATTAATTTTATTTTTTGTGCGTATCCATTTTCGATTTTTTGTTTTCTAACAAATGAGGCTCACTTAAAAGTTCACCTACAAATTGAGATTGTTATGTTACTTTGTAGATTTGTAAAAAATAGAATATTATTTCGGAACTATTTTTACGTCAAAAAATTTTCATTTGTAAAATAACAGCAGCTGTGAAATCGTGTCGTTCCAAAACTAAAAATCTAAAAATTAAAATAATAAACGGACTCTAGAGCAATATTCGACGTCAAAATTGCCCGAAATTCATTTTGTATAAAAGAAATATTTTTTATAATTTATTTTTGGCTAGAAAAAAACAAAAAAAAAATAACTTTTAGTACAATTCATTTGTAATACATTTTTTTACAAAATTTTGAGCACATATTGCAAGAAAATAACGCAGTTTTATAGTTGTCATGTTTCTGCTACGTTCTATAGATGATTTTCTACCGAGTTTTTTTTTTTTCAGCACATACAGATTGAATTTATTTAATAATTTTTTTTTTTTATTATAAAAGGATAAATTTTTATTTAATTTTTTTTTTTTAATTTAAAAAAAGATAAACATAAAGTAAGTGTTTTATTTTTTTTTTTCATATTTATATTAAAAATATTTATCATAATTATGTTAGTAATTTGAAGAGATGAAATTCCCAAAAATAAAAAATAGTATAAAAATTATAATTTCGTTTCAAGTGTTTAAAAATTATTTTGAAACAAAGATTTCCACTCATAGGAAACTAAAATTTATTTGTTATGCTTGTCAAAAAGAATAATAAAGAAAGAAGTAATAAAAACATAAAAAATATCCTTATTGAATAACAACTGAAAATCTGACAAAAAAAAAAAAAAAAAAATCAGTATCCCAGAAAGAAAAACACAAAATTATAAACATAAAATTGTCATTTCTAATAAAAAAAAAAATTATATGAATTTACGGTATTATACTCTTAAATCTTTGAAAAAATGTTTTTTTTTTTTTATATATTCCTGTTTTCCATAATAATTTTCTTTTTGTGCTTCATGTCCTTTTTCTTTATAAACATACAAAATTATAATATATACATATATTATTTCTTTTTATTATTCACCTAAAGCTTATGTATATATTTATTAAGTTATCAATATATACATTTATGTATATATGCATAATGCATATGTACTGTCATGTAATTCCATATTACATAAATATACATATGTAAGAAAATTAATATTCTTTTATTTTTGCACATAGAAATGAATTTTAAGTCAAGTGTCAAAATCATAAATTTAAATGTTTATAATTATAATTACATACAATGATTCGTTATTCTATATTTGTATAAACAGTAGTGTGTATAGGTATTTATATTTAACTATTAAGTCTTAAACGATATGGAAAGTTTAAAAAAAATTTACAAAATTAGTAAAGTTAATAAATTAATTTTTTTTATTATTAAATATGTATTATGTATCTACATTGTGCAATATACATGCTTGAACATGATGCAAGTGAATAGAGTTTTACATTACAAGTAATTAATTACATGGTTTGAAAATTTTCTTAAAATTTTATGAAATTTGCACAATTGAAATAAAAATAATTTTTTAAGAATAAAATGTTGGCAATAATATTAACCAAAAGAGGAAGCGACTTGTTCCTAATATTTCCTATTTTAAGAAAATCTCATTTGTCATTGAGATCGGGCTTTATTTACATAGAAATTTATGTAATAATATTTAATTAATTTAAAATGTTTTAAAGCTGATATCTTGCTTACATTTTTTAAACTAAATTGTAATTTCTCTAGTTTAACATTATTGTTAAATAAAAGTCAAATATAAGTGAAGGTAAAACTTAATTATTATTTAGAATATTATATTAAATATGTAACCTAAAAAAAAAAAAATTAAATATATATTCTAAGCTAAAGGTAAAGATACAATAACCTGCGCGACATAAGTTAAATGCCTCCGTAC
This sequence comes from Hybos culiciformis, assembly GCA_964007475.1. Lineage (NCBI taxonomy): Eukaryota > Metazoa > Arthropoda > Insecta > Diptera > Hybotidae > Hybos > Hybos culiciformis. Next base: position 14,902,814 of record OZ023275.1, on the reverse strand, counting down.
TCTTTACGAAATATAATTGAATTAAATAAATTTAAGGTGCATTTGGCTCCATTTTGTCAGTTGTTATCAGTTTTTACTTGAATTTCGATAGTTAATTTTCAATTTTGACAAAATGAAGCCATTTTCACTTAATCCACATCAAATTCACCTTATTCCACCCTGAAGATCTTTAAATTAGAATCCCTGTTGTTCCTGCTCTGGGCAATTTCCTAACTTGCCTACGGTATAATTTGTCGCTGAATATAATTAATTACATAAACATAATTTTCTTATTTATTTAAATGTTTTTTTTGTTTTTTCAAATTAATTTTTCTTTTCAACTTACTTTTACGAATAAGTATGAAGTATATTGAGTAAACTTTAATGTATTACCTATTTATGTAATAATTTTTTTTGATCATCAAATATGTATTATACTTTAAAAAATTCAAAATTTAAATATTATTTTTAAAAAGAACAATGATTCTGTTTGTTATTAAATCATAAATTTTTAATTATTTATTATGTTTTTGCTGCTATAAAAAGGAAATACTTTAAGAAGATAAGTAGTAATAATATTTAATATTATTTTCTTTTCTTTTGTATAATTTTAATATAAAATATTGTATTCAAAACACATGAGCTATTATATATATAATATATATTCTATAATGTATATACATATATCTATAATGTTATAAATACAATATAAATATAATAGTAATATTATTTAAACCTTTTTTCGTTTAATATTTACGATCATAAAATAAATTAAATATCGTTATATAAGAACTATGCTTGTTCATATTTTTTTTTATTATTTTTAGTTTCAAAATAAAACATTATATAGTTGTGTTTGATTATAAAATGTAATCTTCTTGTTTTGTCCTTTTTTCTTTAATTTTTAAACTCTGCCTCTAAGCTAATATTAAAACTAAGTTTAAAGTAGCTCAACTTCATACACGAAACGAAAGAGAAATCTTTATTTGCAGAAAACAAAAATCATTTATGAGGGACGCTATTGGGCGATAAAAGGCCAGATTAGGTTTAGGTACATACGCTACAAGATACACAAAGTAGAATGCCTTAAATTATATGCATGACGCACGAGAATAAGTCAGTTAACGCTTTTAAAAGAATTTAAAACGAAACCAAGAACTCAAATATTGTATACAGAATAAAAGACAAAAATAACAAAAATCTGAATTTATTTTTTTTACTTTTTAAAAGTTTATTATTCAGAAAATTTATTTAATAATTTTTCAGAAATTCCAAACAGAAGTACGGCCGGCGGCAAGATTAAATTTATTTTCGAAATTTAACACGAAATATTTTTTATATTAAAAAAATACAAAAAAAAGAAAAACTTATAATTGGATTAATTTTCCTCTGTTTGCTTAATATATATAAAAACAGTATCAGGAGAAAAAACAATATTCCATTAAACATAAATATTGTGAATTTGTTTTTTTGGTATTTTTTTTTTCCTAGAAAGTTTATTCTATATATGTAATAAAATAATTAAATTATAATATTATGTTATGCATTTTATTGTATAACTTCACATTATACACATAGCTATATAATATTATTCTCAACAATATAACAAGGTTAAAATTCCCTACATTTAATATAAGTTTCATATATAATTCTTCAAAATTTGCCCAAACCAAAACTAACAGCATTGAAAACTTAAACTTATATATTTTTTTGTATTTTTTTTGTCTACACTTTGTTATTTTTCATTTTAAATGTCTGAAACACAAAAACCATAAATAAATAAATTACTCGTCCTTTAGGGATACAGTTTTCCACAAAATAAATTATATATATACGTACATACATATATAAATACCGTCATAAAATTAAAGCTTACAAAGCTTGAGAAAATTGAAATAAAAGTGGTGGGTACACACATACATTTTATATTACTCTTGTGACTCGAGTAAAAAATTAATATTATTATTATTGTTTTGAGTTTTTTGTTTAAAAAAAAGAAAATTCATTTAAAAACAATACTTAAGGTACAATTTATACTTTTTTGAATAAATTTTCCAAAAATTAATGAACTGTTAAAAAAGAAAAAAAATCTTTTTTTTTCCTTTAACTTTATATTTTTATTTAAAATAAAAGTATAAAAATGTATAAAAAAAATTTCTTCATAAATTCATGCGCAATTTAAGATAAAAATGATTTTTTTTTTTATTTTAATATTATTTTTCGTTTAAATTCATTTAGTTAATTTATTATGTGAGTTATAATAATTCTAAGTATGTAGGACTGTATAGTGTATTATGTATCTAAATATAATTTTAAAAAATTCACAAACTCGATACATAAAATAACATAAAAATATATTGAAACTTAATAATTTTTAATGCGTTGGGGGTCGTTATGTTGTATTTAGTGCTATAGAATTTAGATCACTAAATGGAGTATTATATGCGTCAATACACATGCAATCATTTAGATGCATCTGCGTAAATAATGAAAAAATTTAGATGCATCAGCGTAAATAATGAAATCATTTAGATGTTTCGTATTGAATATTACGTAATACCTAAACAAACATAATATCTCTCACAATATTTCAATACAGCCAAATACAAAAAAAAAATGAGAAAAAATGAGAAGAAAAAATATTCTCTCTTTGCAACTACCTCTCCCCTGCGCATTAAAACAGTATATTGGATATGTAAACAAAATTTGTTATACAACTCGTTCTGTATTTACACAAAAATACATTGACACTTGTCAATTTATATCACTTGACCTTCGGTCTCGTGATATAAGTATTGACTCGTGTAAATGTATTTTTGTGTATACAGAACTCTTAATTAATAACAAATTTAGTTTACATATACAATAATCTACTATTATGTCACTCTCTGTACACCAATAATTATGGATATATGCTATATACAGAAAGAAAAATCTCTACATAAGTTGTTCGTAATAAATTTTTGGGCGGAAAATTTCAGAGAAATCTTTAATTTCCGAATCTTATATATTTAATTAAACTATATATTTGTAATTAAATATAATTAAAAGTACTTTTGAAGAAATCAAGTGGCAATTTAGTTTGAAAGCTTTAAAAATAAAATAAAATTAGACGTTTAAAATGTGCGTTGTTGTTACTACTGTGAATATTAAATTAAATTTAACTTATATTAATTTTATGCTTTGAATTGGTACAAGATTTTCAACCTAAAAATAGATGAAAAAAAAATTCTATTTTTTGAATATTTAATTCTCTAACAATTTATTTTTATTCTGTTGGTAATTAAAATAAACAATATTAAGAATAATATTAAAAAAACAGTATAATACTAAATATATATAAAAAAAAAAACAAAAAAAAAAAAAAACTCAAGCAATAAAAATTTTTATGTTAAACCAGGGCTGAATATATTTTTTTGAATTTCAAATAAGTTTGAAAATAAACAGGTTCAAGGTACATACTTATATATACAACATACATACATATTTAAATTTAAACTAATTTGCATTTTTTCATATACCTTTAAAAATCATGAAATATTTTCAGAATGTGTTGAATTAATTCTACACGTATTTGCCATCATCTACTATACTAGATGCAATGAGGCAAATATTTTAATTTATGTAAATAATGAAGGTTAATGGCAAATTTCAAGGATAATAAGCTAAATGATAATATGATGTGATTCCCATGAAAATAATAATAATAAAAAAAAGTGAAAATAAAAAATGAAAATTTTTAAAACTTTTTACTCACAAATTACATTTTATTTACAAGTGAATAAAAAGGATTTATACATACATATAGTTAAAGCGTTAACCTTATTTTTAACTCAAAAAATTAATTTTCATCGCACCTACATTAAATGAAAATATATGTAAGTATAGAATTTACACCTCATTAGTATAATGTAAGTTGTAAGTTGTCGTTAAAAGAATTTTAATTATTTTTTTCATTTATTTATATGATTAATTTTTTAATAAAATTCCTGCCGAATTCAATAAATAATTGAGTTTTCAACTTTTGTGAAATTCCATTAAGTAGTTATTCGTTATGTTTAATGCAATTGTTAAAAAAAAAACGACTTAATTAACTGGAATAAATTTTAAAAATAAAGTTGATCAAATATGTATTACGTTACGAATCTTATATCTGGGATCTTAGGTTCCAATAGTTGACAGTGAAATTATTATTTTCCATCATATGAGATTCTGTTTTATTAAAGAATTTTTAGTAAAATTCAAGTATTTTTCTAGACAAAAAAAAATTAATTAAGAAATGCGACGTTTTCATTAATATTATGTATACATAATAATACATATATAATAAGACACACAGTACAACAAACAACAACAAAGAAAAACTATAGTAGTATAAAAATTCGATTACTACAATACGGCGCAGCGTTAGCGATAGAAAGAAGGGTTTAAATTTCAAATGAATCAAGCTCGATATCAATTTTAGTAGAAACAAATGAAATATAAGTATTTTAAGAGTTTATGTTTAACCATTGAGTAATAATATTTATAAGAGGGTCAGAATTTTATTTTCAAATAACTCAAAAATGATTACAATATTTTCAATGTATTGAATAAAAATTTCATACTCAAATATGTTTATTCTTAATACAATAATAAAACTAATAAAATTAAGAATAAACACATTTGAGTTAAAAAATTTTACTCAATACATTAAAAATATTGTCATAATTTTTGAGTTAGTTAGAAAAAAATTTAATTGTATAAATTCTGTCCCTCTTATAAATATTATTACTCAATGGTTTAACTGAAAACAGTTTTCTTTCGAATGAAATTTGAAGTACTTTTCTATTTCATATAAATAGTGGATGAAAATCTTTCAACATAGTAATCACAATCAGTATCAGATAATCTATTAATTTATTTAATTAAATAATGTGGTATATAAGACCTGTGGTTCTTTTTAAATCTCAGACAAAATTTTATAATTTTTTTTTTTTTTTTATATTATGAGAAGACCGTGAACCAATTTTATCCTCTCACTTTATTAGCAAGGTATAATTATAATACTATTGGTGTTATATTTATTCACTTTTTAATTTATCACCTCCTAGAGCAATAAAAGCAAATATTCATCAGGTGGTATAAAGTTGTAACATTTATTATTTTTTACATTATTTAGTGCAAAAAAAAAAATAGCTATACAAAAAACTCTTTTAATTAAAATTATAAAATTATGCACTTGCAGTTTGCTTATGGAAATTACTGACTTTACTTTAGTTTTTTTTTTCCCCATTTTTAATCATTTTTATTTTATAATGTTTACTTTACAAAAAAAAAAAATGTACATAAAGTCATTGAAGTCATAAAAATGTCATAAAAGTGATATAAAAAGAAATAATTTTGTTTTCAAAAATATATATAAAAATGAACATAGTTTGAGTTGTTGCAAAAGAAATTGAAAACTTTATAATTTATTCAAAGATATTTTTAATAGAATTTTAAGAGCTTGAAGTTGCAGAGTTATATTTATATGTTGGAAAATTATGTAAATGAACAATAATTTTTGAAATTTGGAATATGATAAAGGATTCGTGGAATTGACTAAATTTTTGCGAGAAGATGGACATTATTAAAAAAAATTCGTCCTTTTTAGAAAAAAACTTTATTGAAACTAGATTTAAATTTTATGTCACTGCCAAAGAAAATATTATATAGAAACTATATAAATTCATTGGTAATTAATATTCTTGAATATTTCATTAATTTTTATATTGCATTAGTCCAGCCAGAGATAAAATTTTATTACGTACTTTTCAAATGAAGTGACTCAAAGATACAAAAACACCAAAAATTCATAATAATAGAATATGTATAAAAGTGAAAATCATATGTATTTAGAATAATATAAATAACATAAAATATTTAGAATTATTTTTTCTGTTTTCCACTTTTTTTTTATATGTATATCTATTTTTTTTTTTGACAAATAGAAATAAAAAGCAAAATTTTATAATGAAATCATATGCGAAAATATAATATTTATAATATATATTTATGTATAGATATAATATTTATGTATAGAGAATTTTTATGCTTTAACTTTTATTAAATTTTTTTTTGCTAATGTTTACATTTTTTAATATAAAGTAGCATAATTCACTAAAAAATAATTTCCCATTAGAATGGAAAACCCAAAAGAATTTAATGTTTTTCTTTCGCTTGTTTTGTAATAATAAACATTTTTATTTTTTTTTGTATCCCATGCTTTATTGGTAAAATAAATTCTTATGATGTCGTCATTGTACAAAAAAAAAAACCTAGATGTATTACACTAGAAAAAGATTTATAGAAATTTATTTAGGTAGTAGGTAGGTATTTAAAAAAATGAAAGTAATAACTTAAAGCTGTCGTTGATTTGAAAAAAAAGCAATGTACGAAGTTAATTATTAAACTAGTAGTTAAGAGATTCTTTTTTTATTCTCATAAAAATTCTGATTAACAATTTTTTTTTCTACGTTGTATTTTGGAACTTAAAATTATTTTTGAATCTTTCAGAACCATTTTATAAAGCAGAATGGTACAGATTTAAAATTAAATAAATAAAAAAAAAGAATGCTTATTCCCCTAGAGATGATAATTAAAGATAATGTCAAAACTTTTTCGAGTGCGATTGCAGACATTTTGTAATAAAATTTCAAAACGCATTATTTATACAAAATAATACAGCCACTATAGCAGAACTACTTCTTAAATGAATAATGTTTGTAAATGAAGAATGTTTTGTAAAAACCTTTTATTGGACTGACGAGTATACATAATTGTTAAAAAAAATTTATAACTTGATGTAAATACGTGAAAATTTTGCTTTAACGTAATTTATTTTTTTTTGATTTTTTTATAAATAAAATAATATTTCTAAATTTCTATGCAATCTATGTAATTGTTTTTAGATTTGAATAAAATATTTAAATGTTTTGCAGATATATGAACTTTAGTTCACTAGTGTGATTTTAAAGATTGTGATTTTAAAGAGTGTGATTTTAAAGATCTTAATAATTCGTAACACAGAGACCATTAGAAACGCATTGTCGTTGAAAATGTTATACCAAATGAATTTTAGCAAAAGTTACTGCACCGGAATTATAGTTGATAGTGTTTTTCTAGCAACGGAATTGAATTTCTAAAATTTTTACAACGGATATCGTTTTAATCATATATATATATAGATGTGTATGAAAATGTAAAAGCGAAGAGCTTATTTTCCTTGCTATTATTAATAAATAATCTTGTTAAAGGCATCTACTAGTTTGTTTTTTCAGTATACATGTACCTTTCGAAATATAATATTAGAGATTTAGGCAAGCTCTTCTATTTGCATTAATAATGTGAAAATTCTTCATTAGGTTATAATTTGTGGACTAAATTAATAATTTACTCTATGTGGAAAATTCTCAAAAAAATCTTGTACCTTTGTAAAGAAAAACAGAAGAACAAAAAATTTCACAATAATTCCATTACCATCTTTGGTATGTATATATCTCTCTAAAAGTCTAAATAATATATTTTGACTTTTTCAACAAGCTTTTTTTTCTTTTTTTTGTTAAACATCTAACTCATTTTTATTTTTACATATTTAATAATAGCACTCTTCTCTCTGTATGAGAACAATTACTTTAATAATAATAATAATAATAAATAAATAAAGCTAGCGCTAGGGAAAATAATAAATTTTAAGAGAGATTTTGTGTGAAATAACAAATCCTTTAGCTTTCATTTAATAAAAAAAAAAAGAATCTTAAAAATCTAATAATGTTATGTAGAATTTAACTCAACAATGTCACAACTACAAAAAAAAAAAAGAAAAAGAAGAAAATTTTCATGTGTATAAAATTTTCATTTTCTTGTCAGTATAATAACAACGTTTAAATTTGTATTTTATCTTTATTTTATATACTTTTTTTTTTTATCTATATCCTTTTAACAAGTTCACTAACACATAAAGGAAATTTATTATTATTCTTTTTGTACGCATACTTACTTTATATTAAATTTTTAAATTTGGCGGTTTAAGTGAGTTTTTGTATATTATAGTGAAAATTGAGTTAACAGGACGTAAACAGAAATTAAACGAGTCCTTTTTCTTCTATCATTTTTATTCATTGTTATTACAACTTTTATTAAAAAAGAGGCAATTTAATCAGAATTTATTATTGTTTATTATTATTATATTTTTCAGTTATTGTGTGATATTCAATTGCGTGTAGTGTTAAAAGTTTCTGTAATTTTAAGTTACGAAGTGTTGTTAACAGGAATTGAAGACAGTTAAAATATTATTAGTTATAAAAAGTAAAAGAAAAAGAAAAAAAAAATTGTCAATAATTATCAAGAGATCAATTAAAATCTTTGAATAATTTTTCAATAAATAAAACAATTTAATGAATTATTAATTTAATTATTATTATTATAAAAAAAAATAATAATTTTGTTAAAATTTTTGAATAAAGTAGAGGCATATAATATAATGTTATCGAAATTAAATATGAAAACTGTAAAATTTATTTGATTAAAACATAAATTAAACGATTGGAGATCATAAAAAAACTTTAATTCATAAATGAGTTTGTTGATTTAAATAGATTATTACATCTTGAGAAAATAATAAAAAGTCAAAATTATTCAAAAAAAAAACCTAGTTTCAGTGTATAAAACGAAAATTATCAATTCAAAGTAAATAATTTTAAATAAATTAAATATACGTCGTTATTTAGCCAGAAAGTGAAGTATCGCTATCTACTGAATTTATGAATTTGGTATATTTTTGATATATTTGAAAATTATTTGACACGGCCACTAAAGAATTTTAATTTATTGAAAATTTTAAAGCCACAAAAACGTGCAAAATATATTGCTTTAATATTTAAATTAATTATTTTTATTGAAAATTATCGCCAGCCGTAAAAGTAGTGAGCAATTCAGTATCCTGCCATTGAAAGTTAGTATCGGGTACTTTTCTTGAAGGCAATTTCGAAACACTATTCCTTGCCGAAATAATAGTATTAAATTACATTATGTATACCATATAATTTACATTTACCTAATCCATACCGATGAAATGAACAGCAAATTTATGCATTCCAAATTTCTTACAGCGTCAGTGGTGTTAGAGAAAATCATTTAATTTTCTTTTGTTTTTCTTACTAAACTTTTAATTAAATTTGGATTTTTAAGAAACTTTATTCATCTAACCATAACTGCATATTAAAATATTAAAAAAAATGAATTCCATTTAATATTTTCAATTTGATTGTTTTCTATATTTATTTGAATGGGAAATATTAATTGAAAAAGTAATATTAATTAATAACAATTTTTCCAGAAGTTAATTCTAAAGTTTGGTCGCGATTCGAATTTTCAAAAGTAATACGGTCGTCTACATTTAAATACTTTAATGTTCAATATTTTTTAGGATCTTACGATCGATCTTTAAAGAGATTTTCATGAAAATATATTTCCCGCTCTCAGTCCAAATCCTTGAACTTAATCGGAGACTTAACCATTGTTAAAAATTACAAAACTTTTATTGTGTGTACTTGAAAAGAAAATTTTTCCATTTGATTGCGATAATACACATAGCTTTGTGATCATATTCAACAAAATCCAAACATTCAATGAATATTTTAAAAGTTAATCTTATTATACCATAAAAATAATCTTAGTCTTCAAAATTTTATTCATTCTCAGAACCAATAAATTGTTTTATTTTATTTTTTTTTTAACTTTTCATTCTAGAAAAATTCTTCTGTTCTTGTTAAAAAAAAAAAAAAAATTAACAACTTAACCGTAGACAGGCAATAAAGATATTATTATTATTTTTCTTTAAGATATTGCACTATTTTATAAATTTTTCTGAAAATTAAAATTTCCTTTAGATCTATTTAAATATTTCACTTCTTCTGTACAGCAGACAATAATATAACAATGAGAAAGTTTTTGAAGGATTATTGCTTTGGGTTAAAAACTTGTAATTATTATTAGTTCATAATTTTTTAAAATTATAATAAAAGTTTCACAATGCTTTTTAATAATAATGAGATAGAAGTTTTGTTTGTTTTCGTGAAATCTAAGTTGTATGTACCTATAAAATTCTGATTATTTTAAATTTATGAAAAACATTAAATTATTTATAAAAATACACATAATAAAAATAATATCAGTGGTATATTTTTATTATATATAGTTATGAACATAGGATATTATTACTTTTTTTTATTTATGTACAAAAAGTTTATCAAAATCACAATAAATAAAAATAAAAATTATATTTATATTTATGTAAACTTTGTTAATTATTTTCTACATTAAAAGTTAACCGCACTTTAATTATCTCTGAAGGAAATCAAATTTTTTGACATTGATCTGCTGGAATTCTAAGAATATAATATATTTTATTATATTCTTGTTAAAGAGGAAATATTTTATAACGAACAATGAACGCTTAAAGAAGACTAAACAAAATTCTGGTACAGGGCATTTCTATTGTGTGGAGACAACGAAAATAGAGATCCATAAAAAAATTGTTAATTGAGGTCTGGCTCGATCTTATTGATTTTGAAAAATTTTAAAAATTGTGTATTTTTGTTTAATTTTAAAAAGCCAACAAAATTTACTAAAATTATGAAAATTAAGAATAATTTTCTTTTCTAATTTTATTAAAGAAATTGTGGCTTTTCAACTTCAAAAGAACAGTGCGATCGTAAATGAATGATTAATTTTTTGACTGAATATCGTATATTTGTTAACTCAAATTATATATTTTATTCATAGAAATTACTGCCGGTTACCTACTCTCAGATGATTATAATACATAAGCTTGAAAAAATATTCAAAATATTTATAAATAAAAAAATTTAAAATTGCTAAAATTTTCCTTCTAAAATGGAAATGCCCTATATAACAAAAATTTATGTATCTTATTTTCTACATGTAAAATGTAATATTATAATATCGTATTTATTAAGATTTTAATACATATACTTGTACATATATATTTTTGGGGTGTAAAAAGTTATAATAATCATGTTCTTAGAATTTTATTGTTAGTTGATTATTATCTGTAAAATAATTTTAGTGTAATTTACATTTTAAAAGAGCTATGATTTATTTTCATTTCAGTACACCGAGTTTTGTGTATATATTATATACCTAGGTTACATTTTGAAATCAAAATAAAATAGAAATAGACTAAATAGAGATAATTATTATTGTTATAAAATTTCTTTATCAGCTTAAATTTTAAAAATTATTATTTTTATACATAAATTAATTTTTTCTCAATTACAAATTTCTTCTTTTTTTTTTTGATAAGGAAAATAAATGTATTTTTTTTAGCTTCATTTTAACTATTTTTATATCTTTCCAAACAAGTATAAATAAAAAGCATACAATTTTATTTCATTTTATTTTATTTTCATTTGCGGAAATTTTTTTGATGTGACACTATCTTAACATTAAAAAACAAAACTATTAAAAAATCAAAATATATCATAAATATGATTATGGTTTAATTTATGTTTTCAGTTTGATATTTGTTATTTTTAATTTTATCAGATATATAGTAATTTGTTCAGTTCGTATGTACTTCTTTTTTAAGACTTGGTATAAGTAAGTGCACAGACATTATCATTTGTTTTGCTACAAAAATAAAAAAAGAAGAAAAACAAAAATTTTAGTTTTAAATAATACTATTTTTTTTTTGAAATAAAACTTTTCTTTATTGATTTTATAACTTGGTTTTTAAGTTTCATATATATATATATTAGACTGGTTCATTTTTGAGGTCATGTTGAGATTTTCTTGCCGCCCATGCAGATTTCAAACAATTAAATAAAAAAAACGAGAAAACGCTCTTAGATTTTTCGAAATTTTGTTTCCCCATCAAGCGCAACCAGTTTTTGTGATGGCTGAGGCCTAGACCTAATAAGGTGGGTTCAAAACTCTGTAACTTTTTTCTCTTTGAATTTTTTTTCCTCCTTTTTTTTTTGGTTTAACTGTCTTGATGCTCCCTTCATTTTTTGTTAACATGGTAAGACTATACGACTTATCCTTTTTTTTTTACAACTCTCTAAAGGTGAATTTAAACTTTTGTCCCCATTTTATTTTTACTTTAAGACACCATATCTTTTCTAATTTTAAGAGAAACATTTTTTTTTTTTTTTTTCATAAATTTGGCATAAATTTTCATCATTTTTAGCATTATAACTAAAAGATAAAATTCTATTAAGTTCTGGTTTTTAAGCTACAATTAATTTTACGACATTAAAAGTTTCACTTTCGTAATGCATTGGTCATTTGATTCATTTGTTAACTGATCTATTTTTTTTAAATAGGAATCAAAAAAGGAGATTTAGAATAGAAATAAATAAGAATTTAAAAATTGTTTTAAATTTATATTTATTTATGAGTAATTTTTTTCAATTAATTTTAAAAATATTTGATTTTCCAATAATCGCCATGTTTGGCCGATGCTGGCTCACGATTTGGAGAATAATTTGTTTTTGAGTTTCGTCAGAAGTTAACGATGTGTTAAATTCCGTCATTAATGCAACACTCCTCTCGGCGTTGTCATTAACAACTTGTAACTTCTGAACTAATCGAAGGCCGTCTTGATATCCTACATCAGATTTCCATAGAGCTGGATTCTTGTCTAAAAATTCAGTAGATATTTTCAAGCATTGAAAAAAATTTAAAGAATTTTTAGTGACTAAATTCTGCAGTTGTATTTTAGGCAAATCAAAATTCGATGGAATTTTTGTCAATGCTTGAAAATATCTATTGAGTTTTTAGACATTGATCCAGCTCTATGGAAATCTGATGCAGGATATCAAGACGTCCTTCGATTAGTTCAGAAGTTACAAGTTGTTAATGACAACGCCGAGAGGAGTGTTGCATTAATGACGGAATTTAACACATCGTTAACTTCTGACGAGACTCAAACACAAATTATTCTCCAAATCGTGAGCCAGCATCGGCCAAACATGGCGATTATTGGAAAAACAAATATTTTTAAAATTAATTGAAAAAAATTAATCATAAATAAATATAAATTTAAAACAATTTTTAAATTCTTATTTATTTCTATTCTAAATCTCCTTTTTTGATTCCTATTTAAAAAAAATAGATCAGTTAACAAATGAATCAAATGACCAATGCATTACGAAAGTGAAACTTTTAATGTCGTAAAATTAATTGTAGCTTAAAAACCAGAACTTAATAGAATTTTATCTTTTAGTTATAATGCTAAAAATGATGAAAATTTATGCCAAATTTATGAAAAAAAAAAAAAAAAATGTTTCTCTTAAAATTAGAAAAGATATGGTGTCTTAAAGTAAAAATAAAATGGGGACAAAAGTTTAAATTCTCCTTTAGAGAGTTGTAAAAAAAAAAGGATAAGTCGTATCGCCTTACGATGTTAACAAAAAATGAAGGGAACATCAAGACAGTTAAACCAAAAAAAAAGGACGAAAAAAAATTCAAAGAGAAAAAAGTTACAGAGTTTTGAACCCACCTTATTAGGTCTAGGCCTCAAACATCACAAAAACTGGTTGCGCTTGATGGGGAAACAAAATTTCGAAAAATCAAAGAAGACGTATTTCGTTTCTTGATGTAGACTTTCAGAATCTGAATGGGCGGCAAAAAAAAAATTTTTGTGAACCAGCCTAATATATATATATATATATAGAATAATTTGGATTTATATTTGGATTTATGTATATATGTGTTATTATATAAAATTTTATTTGATTTGTTTTCCAGATAATTATATCAATTTTTTTTTGCTTATTACCTTATTTTTTAAAATAGAATTGAACTTCTAAGTATGAATTATATTTTCTTGGGACAACAATCGATAAAAGTAAAAGAAAATATGAAAATGTTGTATAAATATAGAAAACATGAATATTATAACCATTATAATGGCTTCATGAATTCCATGAAATTTGAAAATAAAGTTTTGAATTGTTTTTTTTTTTTTTGTGTTATCAAATTATTAAGTTTAAAATAAAAATGGTTAGGTTGCACGGGCGGAGGGCTTACCACCCTCCTTGCACGTAGGCCTGTTGGCCCTTTGTACTGTTGGCCCTTTGTCTAAAATAAAAATACAATAAACAATTTTCTCATAGGAATTTTAGAATCACATACAACAAATATATTATATGTGAAAAATGTTGATTTGAATTTTGTTCTGGTGTTTTGTTCTTTCTATAATGGCCTTAGGTGTTTCTCATGAATTCATAATTTTTTTTTTTATTTATTTATTTAAAAGCTTCTTTTTTGGAAAAAAAAATAAATAAAAAATGAATAAAAATTCCGGAACCTTTTATTTTCCCAAAATGATTTCAAAAAATAATTCAATTTTTAGATAGATAGTAGGGTATAGTTCAAATTCGAAAAAATAAAAGAGTATTATATATATTTTTTTTTTGTTAAACTACTTATATTAATATGTGACTATGGGGATCATGTTAGTCAGGAAAATACATTTGTCTTAAACAAGAATCAATAGTAAATTTAAATTTCAGTCTATAAAACTTTCGAATGGTCATTTTGTTAATGGAATTCTCTAGAATTTCTATTTTTCGATTAAATCGAACATATAATTTTTTTTATTAAATTATGAGTAAAATCCTTTTAATGAATAAATGTGCTCAATTAGTAGTTTTTATTAAAGAAACATTTTATACCTTGTCTCCACTTCAGGTTTAAAGTAGTGTTAAACATGTTTAAAACTACAAGCGTATACACTACAAATTCTATGTTTACTTTGACATGACGAAAAAAAAAAAATTATTTGTAAACTTTTAATATTGAAGTAAACAAAATAATATTTTAATAACAAAACATTTAATTTAAAACAATTTTTTCCAATTCATAATTTTTAAATAAAAAAAATAAAAATAAAAAAAAAAAGGATAGTCGCAAAAAATTATTACTCATAAAATATTTCAAATTTTTCAAATATTTTAATTATATTTTGCATTCAAATAATAAATTATATTTTGCTTACAAATATTTTTATTTACATATTTTTGACAACCGGTTGATTTTTTGTATTTTTTTTCCAATTTTTGATCCATCCAACAAAAAGTGTGCCATATTGAGTGAAAATTTCTTAAAAAATTGTGAATTTGTATGGCTGGCACCCCTAAATTTTACTAGTTTTGGGCAAAACTTATTACAAACAACTTCAAATTTTTATATGGACAAAACTACTTTAAACGAAGAACGAAACTACTTTCCTGTGTAAAACACGTTTCACACTGAAGTGGAGACAGCACTTTAGGTGTAATTAAAATCAATTTTAAAAAACTAATTACATCTAACATATATATACGTTATATGTATATATATATAGAATAAGAATTGTAAATCATAAAATTTTATCAAACTAAGAATTTTTCTGTAAATTTGTAGTAGGAATGTTACATATTATATATACTTTATATGGGAAATAAATCAAATTTAATTTTTATCCTTTTTATGAAACCTAAATTACTAAAAATAAAATATGGGATTTTGCAGCAATAGGTTTCAACAGGGCTATTTTATTATCCAAATAGGTATGTATAGATACATCATACATGCATGTAGTTTTCATTTTGAATATTATTTTTGATATTAGAATATTTATTCGAATATCATATAGTACACACAAAACATACAATTTTACACAAGTAATATATATGTGCAGATCGTTATTGAATTTTTATGTTGATACAATTTGAAATATATAATGTTGATACATTTTAATATTTGATATGTTATACTGTTGATTATTTTATAACGATACATTTATATGTTGAATTAGTTTCATGTATATATTTTTGAAGCAAAACATAACTTTGTACATAAATGATATGTATCCATATGTTTTTATAATGAGTTAATTTATCCTGGCAATGAGTAAACAAAAAATATAATTACAATCACAATCCAATATACATCTTTATAATATTTAAATATAACTAAATAAATCTTTGGCTTATCATTCTAAATACTGGCATACTATCCATAAATTTCAATTTATTTGAAACTTAATAATACCATTTATAAAGGTCATGGCATAATAATTATATTATAAATAAAGATTCGAAAATAAAATTAGTTTAGATGACAAAATGGTTTTTAATTGGGTATAGGTTTAATTAAAACAAATTTTATATTAAACATACGTACAGTTATAGATATTTTTTTTAAAATAAGGCAAGTCCTATAAGCTTATACTATTGCTGCTACTGTACTACTACTAGCATATTTAGATTTAAAGGATATACATTCTTCTATATTTTTTTGATGTAGTAGGAAAACAAAATAGTTTTATGAATAGTCAATATAAAATAAACTTTTAAGTGATACTTGGTTTCTTTGATGATATTATGTTAACTTCAATGTTCCCTTAGTTGTAGGGAAAAAAGATTAAAAATGTGGGGATAATAAAATTGTCAATATGTCGATAGCTTTTGAGGTTGCATAATTTCATTATTTTATTCTTAAAATAAAAAGGAGTAAAAAAAAAAAATTCAATATTTTTGTTATAAATATTTTATATTTTCATTTTTGTAATAATTCTTTTTTTTTTTTTTCAATTCAATGAACTAATTTTATTGCAAATGTGCTTATATAGATTTTTAATTCAAATCAATTTAAAATTCATAAGTTAAATATTAAAATGAAAATGTTTTCGATTGAATAATATGTTGTTTTAAACTTGTTTACTTATGATTATTTTTGTTGTTGTTAGAACTGAAATAAACAAAATTTTGATATATTATGTATATTATATATAAATTATAAATAATTTAATATGAGCTTAACATGACTCTGAATTTATTTTAAATAATTAATGTTAATATTTATTCAATAAATTTTAAAATATATATTATTGGTAAATGCAATATTTTGAAGCAATTAAATATTTATATAAAATACATTTAAATACATTATATTTAATACGGATTTAAGCAAACTTACATTATTAAATACAATAAAGGAACCCTTTTTAATTTTTTTTCGTGGAAGGTATCAGAATAAAATATATGATAAAAATGCGGAAAAGTTATTAGTTAGAGTACGAATCAAATCACTTGATATGGAATTTTGTAATGGAAAGGAAAAGCTTTGCATAACGGATTGGTCAATTGATTTGAATCGTACTCTAACAAGTATATGTGAAAGTTGTGCATTTTGGTGAATTAACCCTATGATTAAATAATAAATAACATGTATATGCTTCAAATGTTGCTCAAAAAGTCGGCTGTTCCTTTCAAAGTACCGATTGAAAAAGTGACGGCTGCAAAATGTGGACAAATTCAATTTTATGCTTAATTGAGGCCACAATTACTATTAACTCGTACACGAATTTGTCTTTTTATTTATATATTTCTTTACTATTTTCGACACTCTCGTAGATCGACTTTGCGTCATCACAGCGTTCCGTTTCAGAAAAAATGCAAAGTTTTCTGATTTTTCCGAAAAAATTTTCCGGAATTTTCCGACTTTTCCGGAAATTTTCCCGTAAAAAAGTTTTATAAATTATGCAGGATCAAGTTCCCTATCAACTGGCATAATTACTTTCTCTCCGACAATGTTGAAAACTTGCAGAAAAAATCGATGAAAATTGATGTAAAACGCTTTTCCGGAGTTTTTCCGACCAAGGAAGCGTTTGAGCGTTTTGCAACCTGAGACAAAGTTGTAGAGCGAAATGGGTTGCATAAAGATGCTTTTGTGGAAAACTCCATGGAAAACCCGAAAAAGCGGGAAAATCATCGGAAAAATTTTCATCGATATGATTAGTCATAAAATTGTTTTAAAACATCTCCATGCAGCACATAATAACAATTTAGTTAACGTGAAAAAGGCGGAAAATAAAAATAAGTAAAAAACGAGTTTTCAAAAAAACTGAGGCCAGGCCGCATGAAAAAGTAGAAAATACATTTTTCTTCACACACAGAGGTGGACTCAGATTTTTTGATTGGGACATTTCTCTTGAATATTCTTTCTCTTCATGAATCAAATTACTTACGTATCAATCAAAAAATCTGAGTCCACCTCCGTGTGTGAAGAAAAATTTATTTTTTACTTTTTCATACGGCGTGGCCTCAGTTTTTTTGAAAACTCGTTTTATACTTATTTTTTTTTTATTTAAAATTTTCTGAAAATGCGAATACCTACTATATCTTTATTTAAAGATTTTTTAATTTTTAATACTGGAATATATTTTTTAGACTTTTGTTATTTTAAAGATATTCTGAAACCTTCCAATCTTAAGGTTACGAATTTGATAGTGGTACATTATACTGCATTTCATTTCACTATAAATATGTTTGACCGTAAAACTGTGTGACTGTAATAACATTTGATTTACAGGTACTTTTGTTTGACTGTACCCCTTTTTACCAGGTTGATTACAAAATAGAAATTATTTAGAAATGTAACTACAGTCATAAAAAATTTAAAATAGTATTTATCAAAATTTTCTCCATTTTTAATTTATTTTCGTTAAAGTAACGAAGCCATTTGCTGGAAACTGCTAGAGATTTCCAAATAAGTTACTGCTTTTAGAAATAAATTATAGAGGAAGAAATTAAATGTTTATCCTGAAAATTTTTTAAATGATCATTCGCAAAACAATAAAATATTTGTTTTTTCTTATTTATCGTTATATTTTCGAAATTTTTCTTTTATATTAAATGCTATGCGACGCTGTCGTTTACCACCTCAGGCCGCGACCCATATATTTTATTAATATTATAGATAGGTGTATTTCTATTTCGTTAGAGATATGAATATGATAATATTGATTTATATATAAAATACACATGAATTACTTTAACTTCAAGTAAAAAAAAAATTTTTTTTATTATTATTTTTTATTTTTATATTAAATCAATAAATTTTTCTTATAATTTTATTTTTTTGTAACTGAAAAACAAAGTCGTAATTTTTCTTCATTTATTATTATTATTAGTATTATTAGTATTATTATTATTATTATTATTATTATTATTATTATTATTATTTAGTTCTTCTAGAATGAATTCGCACACACAGCATTGAAAATGTTAAGGAAGTCTTATACATTTGATCTTTTTCAAAATAAGAAAGAAAGAAAAAAAAAGCAATTCCATTTCAAGGACATGTTAAAAAAAAACAAATTCATAAAAAGCTTATTACTCAATTCAAAATCAGAAAATCAAGAAAATATAGACTTGTCGGAATTATAAAAATCTCTCTTTTTTTTCCTTTTTTTTACCAAAACAGATATCTTTGCAGACATTATTAAAAAATATGTATATTTAAATTAAAAAAATTATAAATAAATAAATAAATAAATTTGAATTTATGTATTGCTTATCATTTTTCTTATCTTGCTTATTTTGGAATAAAATAAAAATATTGTTTATTAAACTTTTTAAATTATTATTTTTTTTTTCATAACAACAAATTTTTATATATAAATAGCGCAGAATATAAATTTTTTTTGTAAAAATGTTCTAAAATTTTGTGCCTTTAAACTTAAAAATACGATAACCATTAATTGAGAAAATTTTGACAAACTTGTTTCTTTGGGTTTGTGACAATTTGCAAAAGAAGATAGTGCTAGAACAGTTTAAGTAGAATTAAATAATAGTGTAGTATGGCGATTGGCGAAACTATCAAAGAAATTATTTAATATAATAATGTTAATGTTATTTGAAATGTGTACATTTATATAAATAGTTATTTGAAGCCTGAAATAATTTAAAATTAAAAGTCTTTGGGTTAGTGTCAATTTGCAAAAGAAGATAGCGCTAGAACAAGTGATAGTGTAGTATAACGATACTATCAAAGGAATTATTTCTTTAATACTTAATAAATAAAACATATTATTTAAAGTGTTTAGTTATTTGAAATATTTAAAAATTATAAAAATTAAATCTCTTTGCTTTGTGTCAATTTTTAACAAGATAGGGTTAAAAGGTTAAAACAGTTTAAATGGAATTAAACGATAGTGTAGTATACAAATTGTAGCATTGAAAAAAAGTTACTAATCCTTTCAGGGTACAAGTTAACCTCTTTCTCATACTACATACTTACTACACACTGTGAAGATATTTTTAGAATATTAGTTTAAGTAGAACAAGTGTATCTTTGTTTTTAACATTTTCAATAAAACCTTTTAACTTATATTTTAAAGATAAATTATGGTTAATTTAGAAATTATTTTAATCAAAATTTTCATTTCATTGGATGAAGAGAATCAAAAAGTATAACGGTGGAAAAATTTTCCAACTGTAAAAAATGAAACAGAAAATATTTATTTCGGTTGAATATTTCTGTTATTTTTTTTTCTTTATGTAGTTATACATAAATATATAAATATATATACACAGATACCTTGATTATAAATAATGGTAAATGTATTTGTGATGTTGATGATGTAGTTACTTTTTTTTTTGAGCATAAAATATGTATCTCTGTATATGTATCATTTATGTATATAATTATACAGTATTTTTTTTTCTATATTTTCATTTTTACATTTTTTTTACCGTTAAAAAGGTCTTGTTGATAAACTAGTGGTATACACACATCACAAGAGATCAGATCATCCACCTGAAATATTAGAATTAAAAAAAAAAATAAAGATATATATTTGAAAATAAAAGGATAATATTTCATCAAAGAGGACGCAAATCTAATATTGTTACCGTTTTTATTTTTAATTTGTTAGTTTAACAGAAAGAAAAAAAAAAGAAAAAAATATTTAATATTTTATAATAATTCAGTGAACAAATAGAAAGAAAAATTAATAGACATTAATTTTTCGACTGAATAAACTGAAAAAAAAATTGCCTACTTTTAGGTTACATTAAGTTTTTAAAATTAATTCGAAAAATGTGAAGTGAGTTTTGCCAAAAATATTTCAAAATAATATTTAATTGAATAAATTTTTAAGCAAAAATATATAAAAAAAATTTTTAAAGTATAAATTGAAAGTAATTTATGAAACAAGAAGAAAAGAACTATTAATTAACATAAGAAATAATAAATAAATTGTGGAATATATTTTAAAGAGATCCGGCATACTGTTTTTGTTGGAAATTATTTTAAAAATTAAAGGATATTTGGACTATACTAAAATTTTCAAAAATTCTGCATTCAAAATAGTAAATCATTAGGATTAGAAAAAAAATTACGATACTATGAAAATAGAGGGTTAATCTAAAATCTAAAATTCTATAATCTAAAATTTAGTCCAAAGGATGTTAGGATTAAATTGTTAGATTCAACCAATTTAAAGTAAGTTTAAATTATTAAGCAAAGCAATTGTACGGTTTTGATTTCGTTCGCTTAAATATTCAGATATTGATATTAAATTGTAAAAGAAGCTTAATATAGTTTTACCTGAACAATTAGTACCTAGAGCAGGGATGGGGAACTTTAAAAAAAACAACACAAGTACTTAATTCAAGTGAGACAAATTGATAAAATGACACAAATTCCAGACGAAGGTGGGAATCGAACCCACGACCGAACACGCCGTAGGATAATGGCAATACCATTACACCATGACGGCCGACATGAAATACTAATTTTCATTTCGAATATTGTATAAGCAAGCCTTCGCATATAACTTTAATTACTGCTGTATCCTTCACCATGAATTAAAGACAATCAATTAAAATTTCCCAATTTATTTTAAATTTAAATTTTATTATTATTAATTAATTATTTAATCACAAAACAATTATACTTCAAAATATAAAATAAAATAATGACATTATGATATTAAAAAATATAATATGAAAGGTAAATAACCAATTAAATGTGATAAGGCCGCAAAGTATATTTCAAAAGTCTGCAGGCTACGAGTAAATACAACATCCTTGGTGGCAGGTTTCCCATCTCTAACCTGTAGTAAAATTAAAAAAAATTAATAAAATTGCATTAGAACCTAAAAAAAACGCATATAAAAGTTACTTTTTTTTTGAGTATAAAAAAATATAAGAATATCTAAGCCAAAGCAACTTTTATAATAAATTTATATTAAAATATCAAAAAATGTCAAAATTCAAATTCTCTTTTAACTATATATATGTTAAAAATTTGATTATTTATAAAATTGATTTTATATAATCTAATACATGACACACACGTAAAAGATTGCTATTAAAATGATAAATGACAAGAATTTTTTTTTACACATAAGTAATATGAATAAATCAGAATTAAAAAATATTCTGTCTTCATTGAGCTTTTATTTAAATATTTATTTTGTATTTATTAAAATAAAAATAAATAATACACTGTAATTTTAATTTAATTTTAACACTTAAATATAAATAAATTAAGGAAATTATAATTTAATCGACCTCTAAAATTAAAACTCATATTTTATTTAAGAAATTAATATTTGTTTTATTTTTGACATTTTTTTGAGTAGGCAGGTAATAAATTGTGTTAACATTTCCCTTTTTTTGCTGTTTTTTTTCTTTTTCGGGAAAAGAATAAATAATTGAAAAGGGTATAAATATGATATCTTATTTAAATTGAGATAATCTTGAAAATCTTAAAAAATATCTCTTAATTTTTGGAAAAAACAAGAAAAAATTTAAGTAATAAAAAAATGTCATTAATAAATAAAAATCATTTTATTTTGACAATGCTATCAAAATCTATTAATCTTTTTATATTTTTTTTCATTAAATTCTTTTGCCTGAATATTTTAAGTTATAACTATCAAACAAAACACAATCTGAACCAACAAAAATTATTAAAAAAAAATATAGAACAGTACTTCATAAATAAAATACTGGGTCCGTTTTCAACATTTCGATTTAAGATACTTTAATTTACTTTTAACATCATAATTTTCATCGGAAGATTTAAGATACTTTAATTTAAGATTTAAGATACTTTAATTTACTTTTAACATCATAATTTTCATCGGAAAATTTAAAATTATTCAAAAATTCATTTGAAAATTATTTAAATCCCTGGCTCGCTGAAACTCTCTAACTTCCAAATGTACGGACGGGCAGTCACTTAATGAAAACATATAGTCCTTTTGAATTTTTGATGGAAAACAGGCCAAAAAAATTTTAATGCCTATTCGAAATAAATAACAATTAGTTATATAGAATTAAGGTTAAATATGTTTAATGGTCTCAAAGCAGTCTGTAAAATATTCATATATTTCATCATCACGCAAGAATTTTAGAGTTTTGTCATTTTCACAGTATTTAATTTTACTTTAGTTCTCATTGCGTGCGTGCCAATGATGATGAACTTTTTATTTGAATGAAATTTCGATTAATGTTAAACATATTTGTACATTATATTAATATATATAATTCATGATGACATTATATTATTTTTTATTAAGAAGACATAATAAAAATTTAATGCTAAATTCATAAATATCTAATTAGGATTATTATATTTGCCTTATTAGGTTTTTTCTTTTTCAGTGTAATAATAACGATTGGATTTTGAACTGTATATGAACTATTAAAGAAATTTTTTTATTTTATTTATTTACATTCGATAAAATATTAATAATTAATTAGAACTAAACAAAAAAGTTTCATTTAATATAGAATTTTATTTTTAATTAATTATACATCTCGCCTTATTTCCTTATAATTGCTAAGACATTTTTTCTTGATGTGGAATTTGGTTTGCGTGACTATAAATCTAGTCTCTTGATGTTTTAAGTATTTACCATGAAATTTCGAACAGAACACACAACATAAAAAATAAATAATAATTTATTTTAGAAAAAAATAAAAATAATTATAATAAATTTATTCCCTAAAAATAATATATACAGAAGAGGTGATATATTATGTACGACTGTATGGCATAGTAATGGGCGCCGGCAGTATGGTGCAAGGTGGTGCAACTGCACCACCTTTCTTTGATAAAAATGTTATTAAAATTTTGATAAAATTGTTAATTTTGACAAAAGGATTCAAAATTCCGGGAGAAAAAGAAAGTAAAAAAAACGTGGAGAAAAATTTTAGGAAAATATTTTTTTCTGAGGAAAATTTGAAGAAATTAAGAAATATTGTACTAACGTTTGGCAGTCAACAATATTTAAAATTTCAGACTCGTAAATTTTTTTTACCCTAATGATTTTAAGAAATTGATATCATTACGATATTCTTCTACGTACGTTGAACTCAAAATCCATTGTTGAAAGTAAACTTTTTGATTTACAACATATAAGTACCGTATAAAATCTAAACACATTAAAAATTTGAGGAAATCTTGCAAAAATAAGTTGTTTTTGGGGTAAAACTGCAGTGAGTAAAACCGTTAAACAAATTTTTTTTTCTAATTTAGGGCAAAAAAAATTTTAGTACACAAAAATATAAAAAAAATAATTTTGAGGATTTTTTTTTAAAAAAGTGTCTGTTTTGGGGAAATTTTTTAAAAATTTGAGGAAATTTAATTTATTCCATCTGGCAGCCCTGGTGAGAAATAATCTTAAAAAGTTTTGAGCATCGCATCAGCATGCTGAGATGAATTTTGTCATGAATTCAAAATATTGTTTTGCAAATGATTTTTCCTAAAATCAAAATGTAATTTAAGTTAAGGTTGTTGGAAATTGTAACTTAGTGATGAACCCGCAATATGTCAAAGACTTTGTAAAATTAAAATAATAATTTTCACATGCACCACCTTATAAAAAATCCTGGCGGCGCCCATGGGCATAGTGTATAAGAAATTGAAGTAAACATTTGAAAAATGATTAAAAAATGATAATTTTTTTAGAAACGATCTTGTGGTTATTCAATAATTAATTACACTTCGAGTTTATATTATATTTTTGACAAGAAATTTTTAAGTAAATTTATTGATTTTTTATATATAAATAAGTACATAAAGAAATATATTATACTTTTTTAAATTGATATCTAATGAAATTTCAATTTTTAATACCAACAAATTCTGTAATGGAGAATATTACTCTTTGACGTAAATATTTACAAAAATAATATACATTTATGTATTTATATACATATTATTTTTCTTTTAAAAACTCAAATAAATCAATAATCTATATTAATAGCAGAATATATAAATATAAATAGGTTGCACAAGTTAAGTAAAAATGTTTTAAATTTTTTAAAATACTATTTTAAGTATGTGGCTTTATACCTTTAAAACTTTATATACACATTAACTCTATATACTGCATGTATATTTTTATACATTTCAAAGTTTACATTGATGTACATTGTACATACACATATGATTTTATTGTTAATACTTACTATTCTCTAAAGAATCATATAGGTAATGATTTTGTGTAGAAACAATACTAATAGCATTAACAATAAAATCGTATGTTAGAATAACATTTTATTTAAATAAACACAATATACCTAAAAATGGTTAAGGCTAGTACTCAATTCGAAATTTAACACGGTGTTAAGTTTTCATCGGAATAAAGCATTGTTAATTTAAATAAAGGCAAATTGATTTTGTTAAATTTGACAAAAAAAAATTAAAAAAAAGGATAGGCTTGTCATTGAAGAAGGATAATGTGGTACTCCCTGAAAACTAAAATTATTTACTTTAAAATTTTGTTAATTTTCCATGAAAAATTGAACGTAATATTAATTTGAAATTTATTATCAAAAATTTTAATTTATTTTTATTATTTTTTTTCTTTTAAAATTAATGAAAATCTAATTTCATAATATTCAAAATATAAGAAGTTTAATTCTTTCAAAATAATGACATTTAATTTTAACAACGCATTAACAATGTAAATTCAATTGTTAATGGTTTATTAAATTTCAATAATTGTAAGCAACAAAAAAATGTAGTGCGGCGAAACATAATAAATTATTAACACATTGAACTTAGTACCGAAAATGTTAATGATAAGTTGATAAGTAGTGTTAAATAATGTAAACAATGTTACGTAGGTGAATACTAGGCTTTATATGGTAAAAATATCGAAGTTAATTTGATGTCTTTATGGTTTTTTCTTCAAAAAAAAAAAAAAACCAAATTATTCATGACTTAAAATTGAAATAATATGAATTTTCATTTTATTTTTGGAATAAAAAAAAATCCAATAAATACCTATTCGATTTTATTCTGTTTAGAAATTAAATTACACAAACTCAGTATTTTGAATTCTTGATTTTTCCTAGTTAATGGATATTGAATATAATTTAGGTAGGTATCTAGTATTTTGTACATAAACATAAATGAATAATAATATAATAAAGTATTATTATGAATAAAAAATATAAATTAAGCTATTTATGTTATTTATATAAATATATTAGATTGCATTATGATTTATGATGTTTGTAATATTCTAATTGATAGGAAAATATTAAATAAAATCAATTTTATTTATTTCACCATTTAAATAGGATTTTTAATAGAACCAAAGAGTATATATATTCTAGAGGACTCAGCCCCATAAAAAGAAATATAAATTAAGAAAATGAAACAGGAAATCTTAAATCTCAACCTCATGAAATAATATTTCTTTTTTTTTAAGAGTTTTCTCTCACAAAAACTTTTAGGTTTAAAAATAACAAAAGATCTGTTGTGATTTTTAAAGTTTTAAAAGCTTTTGTGAGAGCAAAATTCTCCAAAAAAAAGATTATGATTTAAGATTTTTGTTTAATTTTTTTGATTTATAATTTTTGTATCGGACTGAATCCTCTATGATATACATACTCTTTGGTAGAACTTAAATTTAGAATATTAGTTTTCAGAATTGTAATAGACATTCTTTTTTCCAAAAATTTTTTTTAAAAAATTTTCAAATATATTTAATGTTAAAGAAATTGAAATAGGATAAAAATAACAGTAGTCTTATAGTCGAGGTAAAATTGAATGAGATTGCGCATATTTTCGCATTCAAAGAATTGAAATCGATTCGACAGTTCATTAGGTATAAGTACTTTAGTGAAGGACGGGCGGACGTACATTTAATGAAAGCTAATAGTCTTTTTTTTTATTTTCAATGTAAAACAGGCTAAAAAAAAATTTCTTTATCTACAAAAAAAAAGTATTTAAAATCCGAATATAAGTTCGTATATTTTGAAAAGTTTCCACATGATGCACAAAATGCACAAAAAAGGAAAAATGTCAAAAAAAAAAATAAAAAATTCCTAAACTTTTTATCAAAATTCTAGAAAACTTTACAAAAACATATTAAATTTTCACAAGGATTACTATAAAAATATAATGCATGTACAATGTGTGTTTGCTTATGCATATCTTCATACATATACTTAAATTAAATATACACAGGTATAATGCTGATCAAACAGAAAAAAAAAATTAAATAGATGTGCTAAGTTCTGAGACTTACAACTTAAATGTATTATATACTTATGATTTTCCTATCTACTATTATTTTATATATTTTCAAATTAATGTTCGTATTTATGTTAAAAGATGTTAATATTTTTAAACTTTTAAAAAATTCAGTAATATCTAAGAATCTCTTTATTCTTTAACTGAATAATAAAATTGTAATATTTGAAAAACTAAATTTAATAACGAACGTTGTGGTCCTGTCTATATTTTTAAAACTATTGTAAACTGAAGTTAATTATTTCTAATAATTTTATTGTGTCAAACTAAATTTAACAAAATTTAACATTTAATTGAAATATTTTGAGATCTAATCACTTATATAATACCTAGATTCCGAAAATCAATTAATTGTAGAATTCAGAAGTTTGATAAATTTTTTACAAAATTAAAAAAAAAAAAACCAACTATAATAATTGGACAACATAATCTTCAGGTTTCAATATAAAAGAAAAATACTTAAACAATTATCATGTATTAATTTCGTATTTAAATTTATATTTTTATGTAAATGTATAATGTACTTTTTATTAACATATATCTTTATAATATTTTACATCTTAAATTTTATCCTAAAAAAAGGAAAAAAGATAAATTATTTTCCTGTCATTTTCATTTTAAATATACATTATTAATATAGTAAGCAAGTATTGTATAGCTCACCTAAAGTGTAGGTGTTGATAACTACTTCTATAATGAAACTTAGGAAAAATTATTAGCTTATGCCACGAAAGTAATGTAAGAAAGAAAATAAAAACAAAAAGGACACAGAAGAAATATCTATAAATTTATTCCTTTCAATTAAAAATGTTTATGCTCCATAATTGAATAGGAAAAGCAGAAGAACCTTTTTATTATTTTTTTTTTTAATTACGTTTTCTTTTTTCCTTGGGAAATCAATGAAAAAATTAATTTCATTTAGAATTTAAAGCAAAATAATTTCATTTAAAATTTAAAGCCTATAATATGTCCAGTAATTGTTCAGAGTCGACATCGGTTATGTTGTTTTTTTTATTTTTTTATTATTTGACAATGATATTATTTTCAAATCAATTAAAAAAGAAAATAAAAAATTTAAAAGAAAATCTTAAATATTTTTTTTTTTTAAATATAATTCAAAATTTGATTCTTGATTGATGATTATCGAAGTATTATTTTCCTATATAAATACAATTTATATAATCAAATTATTATATTTATGATTATCGTAAAGATTTTGGAATAAATCATTAATTTGACGAAATTGATTCTTATGAAGATTATTATAATTTATAAGAAGGAATAAATAATAAATTATGATTTTTTTTTATATCAATATCTAGAAATTATTTTCAATATTTTAAAATCCAACGACATCACGTTGCTTTGGAGATGATATTAATGTTCTGAGAATTCAAAAGTTAGTAACAATTTAGATTGTGGTGTGAACATTTATAACTTGTACTTGAGGTTTAAGTTAAAAATGTAATAAGTATACTTAACTTTTTTATTGACTATTCTGGAGTACAATTTATTTGACAAGTTGTGATATAAATATGTAAATTGTGTAGTTAAGGTAGTAAATATGCCTACTTTACTTTTAATAATATACCTTGCGGTCACAATCGCGGGGTATATTATTATATGTTGGATATAGGCCGATTTCATCTACCTTTATCCAACATATTAATTTTCGTCGGAATTAATTAAACTTTTAAGAAAAGTTCCTCCGAATCCCAGAACATTATAGAATCTCATCCTTAAGCTGAAATAAAAATGAATGAGATTCATTTGCCTGTGCAGATTTTGCTATTTAAAGGCGGTTCATTAATTATAAGCATTTTAGTAACTGAAGAAGGAGAGAAATTTAGAATGAAAACAAATAGTCACTTGTTTCTTCTTTTGATGGAAAACGACCTATAAAATATCATAACTTTATTTGTATATGGAATTTTTTGTTAGCATATAATCTCAAAATTGAAAATTTGTCATTTGGACTACTATTATACTTTGAATTTAATTACTATTTGAAAAACTTTGTAAATTTCCTTTTATTTTGTTTAAATACAATACCAGTTAAAATGTGATCATATTTAAAAAAGAAATAAAAAACGCTCTAATTAATTTTCGAGTCTATTAAATTAATTTAAAAAAACAAAAAACTATAAACAAGCTCTTGACAAAGATACCTACTTTAAAAATTGTTAAATATGTACCTATATTGCTTAAGTTTTTATGTGAATATTTAATTAACTTATTTTGGTTCAAAAATATATTTTTAATGTTGTTATTCTCTATATATTAAAATGTTATTATTGTCTTGGTTTTATTCTGTTGAAATTCTGAAATGGGGAAAAAAGTCTTTGAAAACATATTTTTTTATTCATTTTTTTTTTTTTATTGTAAAACGGATTTAAATTTCAATTTATAAATTAAATTTTTCATGCAAAAAATAAAAGTAGGTGTAATAATGAATGATTTGATGAAAGGTAAATTTTTCTTTTTTTGGCAATATATTCTTAGAGTGGTTTAATAAACTAACATAACATGCACAACTGATAAATTTGAGTTAAAAATAATATTGTATTCAAAAAACGCTCAGATATTTTCAAATTTTTTTTTGTAGTTTGAGACCACATAAATCTATTACACTGACATTCTCACTTACATATTAACTACAAAAAAATATAATACATATAACTTTATTTTACCAAGGTTTCTAAATCGTATTTTTGGAGTTATTTCAAAATAAAAAGCTGATTAGGAAAAGCTCGTACTCCGTGAATGTATATTTGAAGTGGTATAATATTTAATGTAATTTATGATTTAGTTCTTATATTATAGGTTTATATATACGACGTTAATTTTAAAATATATGTAGAAAATCAATTGGCTTATTTGATACGCTGGTGATTTGATTTGTTACTTGCATATTATATACACCAACCTTTATTCATATACGGAGTATTAATTTTTTTTCTAAAAATCTGGGGCACACCATAATTGAAAATATGACAAAAAAATCTCTATAAAAAATTTATAATCATATTTTCAGCTTAAACCACAATAATTTGTTTGTTCTCGATCTCGATCTGTTTGTTCGTTTGAAACATTTTGATTAATTCGTGTTGTAACACCATCTGCCACAGTTCGAGTTTTTGTTTGAACCCGTTTAATTTATCGAAGCAAGTTCTATCAGATCGAAGGAAATTTTCCATAATTAGGGGAATTTCAAGTAAGATTTTGGGGAAAAAAAAATCTTATGCTGGAAAAGAAGAAACTTTTGCTGAAGAAGCTTCTAAAATCCCGAAAAATTTTGAATGAAAGAAACAATTAAATTTTTAAATTTGCTTCCTTTTAAAAAAAAATCACATATGGCCTGAATTTTTTTAAAAGCTCACGCGAAACTATCCATAAATAAAATTTTTATATATTAGAATTGTAACTTCAAATTCAAGGATGTTCTGAAACAAAGCGAATTACACCAATGTGACACGGCACACTGGTTGCGGAGCACTGGTACACACAATATAATATAAGTAACAAACGACAATATTATAAACGTCTGAGTTAGTAGACTCACAAAATATTATATTTATATTTACTAACAAGAATAAACATATATATTAGCCTTATTAACAATTTACGTTCTATTTTAAAATTTTTAATTATTTTGAAAATTTTAAATTGATAATTAAATTAAATACCTATTCGCCTAACAGTCAGTATACATTGTTAATAAAAATAAATACCATGATTTCTTGCAAAAAATTATCATACGAGACGAAAAATTTCTGATTTAATTTAATTTTATTTTTTCATATTGTCTATACACATTTTTAGTAATTTTCTTTTAAAATATTGTTTGTTCTTCAGAAAGCTTTTAATTAATAAATATAGAATAATTAAATATAAATAGAATATTTTAAATACTAAATATAATTATAAATTACAATATTTAGAAAATAATTATAAATTAATAAAATGAAAATTTGTTTTTAATCAATAATATTCTTAAAAACTAATGGTTAGTATTTTCAGAAAATTTATTACTTCTGGATATTTTCGCACAAAAAGAGAAATTTATTCTCAAACAACAAACATTACGATAGTATTCCAAAAATTATTAAAAAATCGAAATAGAATTTTTTCATATATATAAATTTAGATAAGTTATTATTACTATATTTATTATATATACAATTTATATAGACACTATTTTATAGAACTCTAATAAAATATAATATAATATATAATAATATTTTTATTATTTTTTTATACTTAGTATGAAGTTTTGAAATAAAGTTTTCCAAAAAAAAAAAAAGGTAACTTTTTAACAAATCCAATAGATTTTTGACATTATTAAATTAATTGGGATTTCAGAAAAATAAACTGTCAGCATTTTTATAAAAGTTAAAAAATATATATATATATATATTTATGCAAGAATGACTTAAATTTTAAAAATATATATAAAATTCATTTTATTCTTTGGGATAAAAGGATTAAATTATAAAAATCTAAATGTTTAAATAAGAAAAAAAGAAAAAAAAAAACAAAGTTTATTTGGTTTATATAAAAAAAAGGACCAAAAAAAAGATACATACATTATAATGTTATGTAATGTACTTGTACATAAATGGAAATATCTCTAAAATTTTTATTTAAATTATTTCAACAAAAAGGTCACGATTGAAAAAATTACAAAAAAAAAAAAGAATTAAATAAAATAATAAATTTTAAAAAGATTTCAAATGTGACCTCAAGTGAAAAAGAAAAAAAAATTGTGGAAAAATTTCTTAACTTAAAAAAAAAACTTTGAATGTAAAATTAAATAAATACATTATTCATATATTTCAAAAAAAAAAATTAAATTAAAGTATCGAGTAGTGTGAAACTTCAAAAAAAAAAAAAATTCCAAAATTATAAAAAATAAAAAAATAAAAATTTCAAATTTTAATTAGAAAAACTATTTTGCATTCAATTAATTTTTTTTTTTTAAATAAAAAAGAAAAGTTCAAAAATTCAAAATTTTTATTTTGCAATCTAAAGGACAATCAAAATAATATTCAATTTTTAAAGGTAAGTTTGATTTTGCATTTTTATTGTAAAAAAGTTAAGAACAATATTATCAAAATTTGACATTTCTATAATTTTTTACATGTTTGCAATTTGCAAACAAGATAATATTGTTTAACAAAGAATAAAAAATTGCGGAAATTAAAAAAGAAAAACATATCAAGTTGAAGTTATGAAAAATTTTGTTCTAATGTTGTTTAAAAATTTTATTACTTAGATTTTGCTGTAGTTTAAAAGTCAATAATTACAAGATTTCAGTAATTGAAAATTTGTGTTCAATATAAAATTTGTGTTTCAAAAGACAAATAATGCTTGTTTTTAAAGTCGCCTCGAGGAATTATTTCAACTTAGAAGTCTAAGCTGTTTGAGTACTCTGTTCATAAATCTTCGAATCAAAATAAATAAATTTTGTTATTCTAATAAAAATTTGTAAAGTAGAAAATAACTTTTTCTTCACACACAGATATGGACTCAGATTTTTTGATTGGGACGTTAATGATTTGATTCATGAAGAGAAAGAATATTTAAGAGAAATTTCCCAATCAAAAAATCTGAGTCCACCTCTGTGTGTGAAGAAAAAGTTATTTTCTACTTTTTCATGCGACCTGGCCTCAGTTTTTTTGAAAAATCGTTTTTTACTTATTTTTATTTTCTGCCTTTATGTGCTGCATGGAGATGTTTTAAAAAAATTTTCTGGCTAATCATATCGATGAAAATTTTTCCGATGATTTTGCCGCTTTTTCGGGTTTTCCATGGAGTTTTCCACAAAAGCAACTTTATGCAACTCATTTCGCTCTACAACTTTGTCTCAGGTTGCAAAACGCTCAAACGCTTCCTTGGTCGGAAAAACTCCGGAAAAGCGTTTTACATGAATTTTCCTCATTTTTTTCTACAAGTTTTCACCATTGTCGGAGAGAAAGTAATGATGCCAGTTGATAGGGAACTTGATCCTGCATAATTTAGAAAACTTTTTTACCGGAAAATTTTCCGGAAAAGTCAAAAAATTCCGGAAAATTTTTTTCGGAAAAATCAGAAAACTTTGCATTTTTCCTGAAACGGATTTATCACTAATCAAATTTGTACCAAATTTTCAAATGATTTTTCCCGATTTTCCGGGTTTTCCATGGAAATTTCCGCTTCAAATTTTGATAGCTTCAATTGTCACGCGACATGAACCTGTGTGCCATATTTCAGCTCGCTGTGATGACGAAAAGTGGGTCTACGAGAGTGTCGAAAATAGTAAAGAAATATATAAATAAACAGACAAATTGCTTGCTTTAATATATAGTCTTATTTTCATT
This sequence comes from Hybos culiciformis, assembly GCA_964007475.1. NCBI lineage: Eukaryota > Metazoa > Arthropoda > Insecta > Diptera > Hybotidae > Hybos > Hybos culiciformis. The sequence continues at coordinate 14,869,095 of OZ023275.1, read as the reverse complement.
AATAGTAATTATTTCTTAATTTAAGTAATTATTTACTTGATATGATTCTTTAAGAATTCTTTACCTTTGTATATTTTTTTTTTAACGAAGCATGAAAATTAAAAATATGATTCTCTGCGAACAGAATTCTTACTTCATGACAATATTTTTATAATAAGTTTTCCATTAGTTATATAAATTATCTCTGGATTGAATGAAATTTTTTGAATCTTTAGAAAGATGTTGTAGAGTCCATTATAGAATTTATATTTTTTATTTTATACAGATTATAAATTTTAATTGCTTAGCCCGCGGTGGTAGAGTTACATGTTTGCAGTGCAAAAGAACAAGTTTCGAATCCCGAAGCGGGCATTAGAAAAATAAAAAAAAATAAAAAAAAATAAATAAATTAAATTTAAATAACTTGCACATTACAATGTCTTAAAGTTCTGCATTCGTGCAGGCTTCTATCAATTCATGAATAAATAGAAAAAACTAGGTCAAAAAATCGTGCAAATATAATTCGCAATTTGTACAAAATTTTGAAGGGTTCAAAATCCATGAACCTGATTTGGTTTAATGATTTAATGATTCGTGAGGTTTTTCCATGATATTAGCAATCTTTTTCCTCAGTGTTATTAGAATTCAATTTACCCAATTTAAAATTAATGTGTATATGTAGACATGTTTGTGTATTTATATAAGTAATCCTGTTTAATTATTATATATTTTATAATTTAATAATATAAAATTCAAACAGAGAAACAACTTCTAATATATAAATAAATTAAAATTTCTTCATTTCAACAAAGCGTATTATATAATTTTCTTCAATGAAAATTATTCTTCATATACATCTTCATTAAGAAATTTAACAATAAAATTTGGGTTTGGAAATTTTTTTCTTTTGAATAATTATAATGTGCTTAAGGGTTAAATTTTCTTTTTTAGTAATTTTCTTTTAAATAAATGTTAATGACGAATTTCAGATGCCCTAAAATCAATTATGGATCAATTCCATAGAACTAAATAAATTGAATAAATTTTCAATCGAACTAATAGAAATTTAGAGCTTATATTTAATAAAATGAAACAATTTTTTAAAATGAAAAAAATATATATTTTTGTTCATGTTGATATTTGTTTCATTTTAATTACTCACGTAAACTCGAACCAAAATAGTTGGTCTAAAAGGTTAAATTTATATTGAAGCCCAAAATATGCCATAAATAGATCTGTTCTCGTCTGAATAAGATAAAAAGTATTAAGCTAACTCTATTAATATTTGAAATATACTTGTTTGTATATTGAGAAATTTATGTTTGGCAATTAAGCTAGACATTTATAAAAGTAAAATTATTACACAGTTCATAAATAATAATGTCTGTTTACATTATGTACAAGACATCAAGTATAATTTTTTTTTTCTGGGAAAAGAAAAATCATAATTACATTAATTATTTTAAGACACCCTTGTTATATGAATTAATAATCAAAATTTTCATCATCTTTTTTTTTATTTTAAATTTTTTTTTTTTTTTTTTTTTAATTAAACATAATAATAAGGTTGGGGGTGAAATGGTTTTTTCTTTAATATTTTCATATCATGTAATTAATATATTACATAAATTACATTTTATATGTAGATAAACACGTATTTTTATTTTGATGTAATAAAAAATATGTTAAATATATTTTTTATAAATTCATTGAAGATCATTGTAGTTTCGGAATGTTATTAAAGAGATTTTGAGATACATCGTTTAAAAAAAATCCGAAAGTCCTGTTTTCTAATTTGAATGAAAATATAGTATATTACTAAATTCCATTGAAATAGAATTTCAAAATGAAATTTGTAAAAAAATTCGATAAAAATCCTTCAAAAAGACTTGGTAGTCACAAACAGTTTTTGTCCCAAAATTTTAAATCTCCTCAGAACTATTTAATGACATAAGAAAATTTGAGATTTTGAGCACTTAGCCTCAACAGATTCTAAAAAGTGTTATGCCATTTTAAAGTATGAAACAGTCCGGAGGTTGTGTGTGAATTTTTTTTGTAAATTAAATTTTAAAATATTCTAAAACAGCTTTTCAATCAAATTTTGGAACAAAAATTTTTTAGAACTACCAAGTCCTCTTACGGTTATTCTGACATCCAAATTAATGCGATTGATTGTCAAAAATTAAAATTATATAATTCAAAAATTATTAATAATGAAGTGAAATTTGATAAAATTTTTGAATTAGGTATACTAGGGTCGATAATATGATTTATGTACTTTTGGTCAATATAATGCTGAAAAATTAATTTACGTTCGTGTGACGTATCCAAGATTTATTTGAAATTTAATAGATAAATTTCGTAAAGAAATTGTATTCGCAAAACAGAAATTAGATTATACATGCATTCAAAATCATAAATTCATCAAGTTGTACTATTCTTAAGAATTCAAATAAATCAGAATTAAAGTGTAAATGACAAAAAAGCATGAAATTGTTTTTTTTTTAAGAATTTTTTTTATATTGCGGAAATTTTTCTAGTTTAGAATTTGGTCAACATTTTTTTTGTTCTGTATTTTCTTTATTGTCATAATAAATTATGTTCTGTATAGATTTGTATATGTAATCTATATCTATACGTCTAACCTAAATATAGTGTATACCAAAACAAAAATTTTTGGTTAGAAGATTGAAAAGAAAAATTAAAAAAAAAAAAAATAAATAATAATAAAGAAAAATCTAAATATTTCGAAAATGACTATAATTCTAGATTGTACCCATGAAACGAGCACAAAATTAAATTTTACTCTTAATCATTATCTTCTTTTATTTTTTTTCTCGATTTTCTTTTAAATATTTTCTTGAGAGTAATTTATTTTTATTTCAGACAAACTCAGCTTTTTTTTTTTATTCAAATTTAGTATTGTTAAGTAAGTAGTTTAGGTATATATGTATTATGTATATAATACCTATGTATGCTGTACACAGTATTTTTACTTGTTAAATTTTTTTTTTTGTTTTCGTAATAGCCCAGATTTTGTTTTGTTTGTTTTTTATTTAGGTACAATAATAGGTCTATAAAATAAAATTGAATAAAATATATATATTTATATATATTTTGATTTAACTTAAGCAACTGTTTTGGGATACCCACTAACAGAAGAAAAAAAAAAAAAAAGAAGAAAAAATACATAAAAATAAAACATTTTTATTGAAGATGACATATAAAAGTTCATTTCAATTATTTTTACATTTTAGATTTTACTGTGATTTCGATAAATATAAAAGAAAAAAAAAAAAGAACTGAAGAAAAATATGCTATAAGGTTAAATTTCTACAATAGAGCTATTTACTTATAAATATAAAATATATATATAGAGAGTAAAAGATAAAAAGTATATCAATCAATTTAATCTTGATTCAAATATCCCATATACTATACATGACTTAAGTAATAATGAATTACTTTTTAATGACGTCCTGTCCAGAAATAAAAAAAAAAATAAAGAATATTTTTATGTTGAAAAAAAAAAACAAAAATACTTAAAGTAAAAGGGATACATAATGATGGGAAAAATTGACTCTAAACTGAGAGTTTATATTTTTTATAGTCGACATTGAAGTTAATGATTGAATTTATCTTAATAAATTAGTAAATAAGATTTTATTTGATTTTCTTTATGCTCTCCTTGAAATTCTAAACTTGATTTTTATAGCATTGTAAACCGCCATCTCTCAATCAGCTTTTTATCTAAGAAAATTTATTTAGTACACATGAGAACACACATATTAAATAGTAGCAGTCATAATTAAAAATTAGTTAAAAACGAGTTTTCAAAAAAACTCTAGGCCATTCCGCATGAAAAAGTAGAAAATAAATTTTTCTTCACACACAGAGGTGGACTCAGATTTTTTGATTGGGACGTAAGTGATTTGATTCTTGAAGAGAAAGAATATTCAAGAGAAATGTCGCAATCAAAAAATCTGAGTCCACTTCTGTGTGTGAAGAAAAAATTATTTTCTACTTTTTCATGCGACCTGGCCTCAGTTTTTTTTGAAAACTCGTTTTTTACTTATTTTTATTTTCTGCCTTTTTCACGTTAACTAAATTGTTATTATGTGCTGCATGGAGATTAAAACAATTTTATGACTAATCATATCGATGAAAATTTTTCCGATGATTTTCCTGCTTTTTCGGGCTTTCCATGGAGTTTTCCACAAAAGCAACTTTATGCAACTCATTTCGTTCTACAACTTTGTCTCAGGTTGCAAAACGCTCAAACGCTTCCTTGGTCGGAAAAACTCCGGAAAAGCGTTTTACATTAATTTTCCTCGATTTTTTCTGCAAGTTTTCACCATTGTCGGAGAGAAAGTAATGATGCCAGTTGATAGGGAACTTAATCCTGCAAATTTAGAAAACTTTTTTAACGAAAAATTTTCCGGAAAAGTGGGAAAATTCCGGAATTTTTTTTTCGGAAAAATCGGAAAACTTTGCATTTTTGCTGAAACGGATTTATCATTAATCAAATTTGTACTAAATTTTCAAATGATACTTGTATTAATGAAATACCCTATAGTTGGTTTTTTTCCAAGAATAAATATTCTCCTTTATACCATCTCCTCCCAAACACAACTTAAAACCTGAATCACATTGCACAGGATCTACAAGGATAAAGTAAATGAAAATGTACAGATGGGTTACTATTTTTATGACACAATCACAGGAAAATTCTATAGTTTTGTTACTCACGTAGATCATGTGCTATATATGCCCCAAACTACTTAAAAAGTTATATAAATAAAGTTTGATACTTCTTTGGATAATAATTAATATACAACAACAACAGATCTGAAATGACCGGATACTCGTGATATACGTGCACCTGTTAAATACAAAAACAAAAAAAAAAAAAACTAAATTAAATCCCTTTCTTCTGTGCTAAAAACAAATATTTTCACATAAGAAATCCAAAGAGAATAAATCTTGCATATAAACATTTATATTATAAGGAAAAAAACTTTAATAAATTATTTCAGAAATTCTTGTATAAATAGCAAAAAAAAAAACTAAAGTTAGCAAATATTTTCCGAAAAAAAATAGAAAAAAGAATAGAATTTTATTGATGCCTAAAATAGGACGAAAATAATAAAATTCAATAAAAAAGTTGTTTATTTATTTAGATTTTTTGAAAACAATACAACACAAACATAAATAATTTTTTTTTGTTTTTGGTTTACAAATATAAGACCTATGGTATCTATATATAGGTTTCAAACACAAATGATTTGTAATGTTATGCGGTCGGTAAAATAAATATAAGGGTTTATTTAAAAACCACAATAAGGATGTTGCGGTTAAATGAAAAAATAAAAAAAATAAATTAATGACTCAAAATATGGACGAATAAATAATTGAAATAAATGAAAACATGTGCGCATATAAATGTTCTTATGTTGTATTTGGAAACTTGTATATTTATGGGCTACAGGCTCATTTGAATTTTTATTGTGTATAATTAATAATTCCAATTTGTTAAACAGGAAATTTTGGTTAGAATTTAATTTTTTTTGCGTATTCAACGGTATACGAATGATAAATGGAAAGTAAAAATTTTGTATTCCGTAAATATGTGATGATAATATTGAAGCTCGTCATATATTTACCAATAAATTAAAAAATACATACATTTATATTTACCTTATATTTCTCAAAAGTAAATTAAAATTAACCCTAAACTGTTATCTGTGAGTTTTAAAAAGGAAAATATTAAAATTAAAAAAAGCAAATAAATAAAATTTAGTAGTAATTTCATTTGATAGGCAAATAACTTATGCAGATAATTTTACCATACAATTTTAAAATTTGAGATTACATTAAAATAATTAAGCAAACTTCAGTAACTTTTTAATGAGTTATGACCTAAGATCTATACTTTTTCAACTTCAAATTGGAAATAATCATTTTCAAATTGGAAATTAATTTTTTTAATTGCACTTTTTGACAAAGATGCAAAACTTCAAACACTGTTTGATCGTATCTGACTTGCTACCTTATTATTTAAAAATTAATTTCCAATTTGAAAATGATTATTTCCATTTTGAAAATGATTATTTCCAATTTGAAGATGAAAAGGTATAGACTAGACTCTTGAGAACTTCGGGAGTTTATCTGATTAAATTAAAAAAAAAAAAGTTTTAAGAATAAAATATATGTCTGAGTCTTTAAAAAAATTTAAATATTATATTTTTATCGCTGCCTAATTCAAATGTTTGCAAAGTTTTTCTTTTAAATTATCATATTTACAATATTTTTTCATAACATTATTATAATAAACTTCAACAGCTTGATGTTATTATAATTTGTTATATAGAAACATTAAGATATGTTATACTTATATCTTATACATACCAATATTGTTTTCAAGATAAATATTAAACACAATATATATAGGGAAAAGCTAAGATTTATAAATATAATCAGATTTAATATTTCATTGAACTAAAAGTGTCATGAAAAGAAAATTCGATGACAATCATTTTTAATTCAAGTGTTAAACTAAAAATAAAATTTTTAATAAAAATTATGTAGATAATTTCTTAAATTAAAGTAAATCTTTTGAAATTTTGTTAGCACCAAACCAATAAACACGTTCGTACAAATGAGGGCTAACATTAAATTAATATGTTTTGATAAAATGTTGACAAAATGTTAATTTAGTTTCTTATTTCGACTACCTACATTGTGCCGAAAGTTTACTTTCAACTTTAATAATTATCACAGTACTAAACTTAATGACTTATTAATAATCTTCTCAGATCTCTGATTTTGAAGATATACCCTTTCAAATCGCATCATCAAATATAAACCTACATACAATTATTTCATTAGTATTGACCTTGTCAGAATATTCGCATTATAATTTGGAATTAAAAACAAATGAAATTGATATCAATTAATTATTTTTATGAAATAAATATTATGTAGCTACGTACAAATATTCCAATTTCTTACTATATAAATGTACATATTCTATATAAATTCTTGAGAAATTTGTCTGTAAGAAAAAACCATGGATTAGCGATTTGGTTTCCTTTTGATAAGTTGATTGATAACATACATTCAATATTCGAAAAAAAAAAATAATAATCACATTTTTTTTATGTAATTTCGACATGTACATGTATTTGTACATAGATTTATACAATATTTTAGAAAATCATGCTTTTCATATAATTTGGAATAAATGAGCGTTTCTAAATCAACATTGTATGGAAAATGTGATTTTCTTTTAATGGAAAACATGTATGTTTTCATTGTTATTTTTTATGTTTATTTAAATATTATCAAAAAAAAAAAAGAAAAAAGGAAAACATATGCTTTTTATGTGGAAAATGGGTTTTAAACAGAATAAAAGGAATTCTTTGAGAATAGAAAAGAAACAAAAAAAAAAAAATATATTTAATAATATTAAAATCATCCTCCGCTTACACAAAAATTCACTTAAGATTACGTTAAAAAACAATAATAAGAATAAAGAAATCAGATATTATGGCAAAAGAATAAAACATCCTATTGACAAAATTTGATTTTTATCGTAACATTTTAGTCATTCGCCATTAAATTTGGTTTATTTACATATATACTGAAGAACATATATACTGTTGGTATATTATATTTTCATTAAATGTTCGTTCGTTCGTACTTCCGTCCATCCTTCTTCACTTATTAGGTACTGTTCTATATTTTTTAAAATTTCAAAATCTTAACATTCTGAAAAATAGACTTCCTGCAATTCTATTTTGATGGTGACATTTGAAAAAAAAAAAAAAAAAAAACTCAAAATTCAAAATAATTGATAAATCGATCTTTTATATTAAAACCTCCAACATGATTATATACCGATTTTTCACTGTATACTATATATTTTTTTTTTTTATCAAGATTTATACATTGTTTTTCAAGTTTAAGTAGCTTTAATAAAATTAAAATATTTGAAAAACCATTTTTTCACGACAAAAAATAAAAAAAAAAAATTATTTGACATGATTAAAAAAGAGAAATATTACCAAAATATCAAAATTGTTTCCTTGTTATACTAATCATTAGGCAAATAAATCAAGTTTCCAGATTATTTGTCAAAATTTATGGATAAAAAAAATAATATTTCCATGTTGTATATATAAAAAGTTTTTTATTTGGTTTTATAATTTTTTCTTTCTTTTAAATAATAATAAATTAAATTGATTGATTTGTTTTTTTTTTCTTCTCTATTTCATTAACGAAAATTAAAGAATGGTTTTTTCATTAGTATGTATGTAAATTAAATTTGAGAGGGCTTTTAAATTAATCCTTAATTTTTCCTAAGATTAGAAAAATATTTTTAATAACAAGAAATCAATTTTTCATATAGACCTATGAATGGTTATTTTTTTAATTTTTGGTGTTATAAATTGGTTGCAAATTAAATAAGTTGGAAAACTTTAACATATGTTAAACAGGGCGCCCAAAGGTTAATGTATGAGGAGTCACGTTCGAAAATCGTAAAATACTGTAGAGCCGCAAAATTATCAATGCAAACTTAAATTGAAATTTTAGTATCATAATAACTAAATTTATTTAATATAAAAAAAAACTTCAATATTACATTTATTACATTTAAAAATTACTTGAAAAATATGTGCTCGAAAATCTGAAAAATCATATTAAAATTGTATAATAAAATACAAAATTTCAGTTATAACTTAATAATTTATTGAGCCACAAAAAAAAATCAAAGAGCCACATGCGGCTCATGAGCCGCAGTTTGAGCTTGTCTCTTATATAATATGTCACATTAAAGTTAATTTGAAAGAATGAATATTAAATAATGAAATTGTTCAAAAAGTGGTCGAAAAGGAGTAATAATTAATCTTATGATTCTATGACGCGATTCTATAATAAATTGCGGTATAAAATGTTCCAATTCGATTTTTGGAGACCAAAATTTCGCTTATAAATATAAATTACTAAAAAAACATATTCACATCCTGAAAATTGTGTCTCATATGCCGTCTTTTTTTTATTCTGGCACAATCATGTTTTATTACATACTGTCACAATCATGTTCCTAGAAAATTCTAAACTCTAATAATTATTATGTACACTTTGTAAATAAAAAAAAAATATATGCAATATTTTAAAGTAAGAAGCTATAAAATTTTTTTTTTTTTTTCAACATAATTTATGAGAAACGTGGCATAAAAAATTTTATATACCTACATATTTTTGGGAGTTTATATTAAAGAAAAAATAATAATATGTATGTATTTAATAACCATAATTATCTTTTCACGAAAAAATGTACAAAAAAAAAAGAAGAAGCCCTAAGCTATATTTAAATAAATTGTTCATAAGATAAAAAAAAAAAATAAAATAAAAATAAAGAAGAAGTAATAATTCATGTATTAAAATAACGATTGTTTGAAACATCTGTGATTATAACAACAACAAAACTCTGTTGTTTGTATATATAGATCAGGGGTGGCCAGACTTTATCCCAACAGGAGCCGAAATTACAAAAATCAGAATTGTCGAGAGCCGCAATTAGAAATTGTTTTAAATATCGTCGGTCTCATGCAAAAATCACGAAACTGCAAAAACATAGTTTTGAGAAAGTTGAATTTGAATTTTTTGGAACGTAGTTCCTTATTCTACGCTCTTATGGAAAAATTTATTAAAAATTTGAACACTTTAGTGTCAGTACAAAGTGTCGGTACACACGTCGACGCGATCATAGATTTTGAGCGAGCAATGATTTTTTTTTTAGCAGCAGTTCCAAAAAATTTTGAAAATATCGCTGCTAAGCCGCAGCGACCAAAAATATGATCGCGTCGGTGTCTGTCGGTACATGATAAACAAAAAAAAAAGTTAAAAAAAATTATTATATTTTTATTATATTTTTTTAGGTATTTTAATAAATATTGTGTTCTTTGGTTTGCATTAATAATTAATAGAAATAAAACAAAAAGAATAGTAAACATCTAATGAAATTTATAAAATTAAAATCCAAAATTCTATCAAAGTTATCTATCAATATTATCTGTACAAAATAATTCCGATGTTTCACATCTATCAAACGTCCCGCCGGCTCTTGTATTTTTATTTAACTTTGTATGAAAATTGATAAACTTAAATTTTATTTCAATTTATAAAATATTTATAAAATAAAATATTTAGTAAATATTAATTTTTTATTATTAACTAATTAATATTTTATAGTTCAAATAAAATTTAGATTTTCATACTAATTTCAATGTTAATAAAAATCTTGTATAATTTTTTCAGTATTATTTTGCCAATATAAAGGCGCTATTCGGTACCAAGGCAAGTCAAGTCATCTGCCGGCAGGCCCGGCTCGAGGCGTGTGCGAACTGTGCACTGCACACAGGCGCCGTAGGCGCCAGTAATGAAAAAGCGCCTACAAGCCAATATGAAATTTAAATTTCGACAAAAATATTTTTTTTTTTAAATGTATACAAATTTTTTTTGAGATTTTGATTTTTGGAGCAAACGAACTACAAAATTATCTGAAATGTTGTCTCGCAAAATTGAAAATGATATTAATCCAGAAAACATTTTAAACTGGATTTATAACAATAATTTTGAAGAACTCTTTCCAAATGCACTGATTTAAGGGTATTACCATAAAGTAAGTATAAATATGAGAAATTCATTCCATACAAAAAAAAACAAATAAAAAAAATTAAACAAAAAATATTAAATCAAAAAATGAAATCACTATCCCATTATGCCTTGTTCGCATTATAATTTAAATTCCACTTAGTTTCCGGAAAACAAATTGCCGTTCACATTACAATATTTGATGAGAACTGGAATTTGATGATGTATAAAAAACAATTGAGAAAGAGAAAAAATGTTTGTTGTTAAAAATTTTGACTTTTTATCTCGCTTTTTATCAATTTTATTTTGTTTTTTCTTCATTTTGACTCGAATTTGACAAAAAAAAATTGTTGCCACCTATAACAAAATTTTATAAAGTGAGTGAAAGTAACTATAAATGTAGAATTCCAAACCTGACAAACTGGAATATAAAAGTGGAATATACAAATTCCGGAATATTTTTTATATGAAAAATCCAGTTCATATTCCTGAAATATTCCGGAAAACAGCATATTCCACAAATATTCTCCTAATGCGAACAGCATATTACCGACAATTGGGATAGTAATTTCATATAGACCGACATTTTTTGTTTAGTTTTTTTAATATGAATTTTTTGTATGGAATGAATTTCTCTTATTTATGCTTACTTTGTGGTATAACTAACTTTACCCGTTTCAGTTGCTAAAGGTGAGAGAACTTTTCCAAAATTAAAACCGATCAAAAATTACTTCAGATCAACTATCGGGCAAGAAAAATGGAATTTAGCTAGTGTTTGCTTTTTGTAGCCTTTGAAAACTTTTTCAAAGGCGCTAATCATTCCTTGCACACACACAAAAAAAACCACGAGCCGGGCCTGTCTGCCGGCGTTAGATATTTCGATACTTTGCCATTTTGGCTATGATATTTGTTTTTTTTTGTGTTGTAAACAACAAAAACAAAAAATTAAAATTTATAAGTAAATTAACGATACCTGTTAATTTTTTTAAAGTTTAAATAATGAGTCGACGCCGTCGCATTTTATATGATTTGATAAAATGTAAACAGTCCCTTTCGCGGCAAATAAACAGTCCCTCTCGCGGCAAATAGTAATAGTTTTTTATTGAACGTTGTATGAAAATTGATAAACTTAGAGTCACAATTTCTAAATTCAGGACGTAATTTTCTGCATTCTGTATAATCTGCTAAAATCAACTACTTATAAAATAATATTTGGCTGACTGAAATCAAAAACTTATAATAATACGTGACCGACCGAATTTTCTTACCCATTTTTGCCGCTTTTTTCTTTTCTATACAATTTTAGTTTTTGAATTCACCTACAAATTTAGTTCGTTATGGGAAATTTAAAATTTCCCTTTGCAGAATTTTAAGAAGTAAAATTGGATTTGTGAACGGCTTTAGGACAAAATTATTTCATTTTTTTAAATAACAGCAGTAAAATATTAAATCCGATTTCAATTTTTTCAATAATCACTAATAAGTGAACAGACTCTTAGTTTTAGCTTTTTGAATTTTCGATGTCAAAAAAGATCTTCGAAATTCGAAAAAACAGTCTAAAATTGTTCCTTAAAAAAGGTTTCTTTAAATGAAAAAAATGCAAAATTAGAGAAAACTGGGAAAAGTAGAAAAAAGTTTCTTTTTAAATTAATAAAATTTTGAATTGATAAAAAATGAAAATTACTTACATATATGTACGCTAAGGAACTGCGTTCCAAACTGGTGTCCCATGACAGCTCTTTTGTTTTTTTTTCCTTTTTTTTAGTACGTTTTGGTACTTTCGGGGAAATAGAAATAGTCTTGCGGATAATTTATGAGCTTTCGACTTCAAACTTTGAACATATTAAAATTTTAGTTTTTTATAATTTTTCTACAATATAAGAAGAAAACGAGACCGACGATATGTAAACTGTCTTTATTGACATTTTCATTTATCTTTATTTTCATTCATAATTTATTTAAAAAAAATCCCATGTATGTTTATTTATAAAGAAAAATTATAATGACAACCAATATATTACATAAGAAAACGGTTTTTTTAAATAGTATTTTTTAAAAACAATTTTTAACAATATTTTTTCAAACGTGGATGAGCCGCAGTGAAGAAGAACGAGAGCCGCATGCGGCTCGCGAGCCGCAGTTTGGCCAAGTATGATATAGATACTTTTCCAAGCATAAAACATATACGTATAATAAAAAATTAAATTTTTAAAGAAACGAAGGACCAATTCAAGTTTATTATTTCGATGAGTTTATAAAAAAGAAAAAATTAATAAGTTAAAACATTTTTTTTTTTATAAATTCTGATGGCGGCTATAAAAAAAAACTGTGAATATTTTTCCCATCATCATGTGACCACCTACATTGGAAGTTCAGTTTTTTGATGGTTTCTAGTGACAAAGCCTGAAAAACATAATATTTATTCCGATTTGTGTGCTAGTTCCCTATACACTATGTGATACTATTGATGTTAAATAAAATATTTTTTAAATTATATATAGGTGTAAATTTAAATTTCAACGAATAAAGTGAGCTTTAGTTGAGAGAAAATTATTGCGCGGTATATCATGGTTTTAGTTAGATCCTTTGGCTTCACTGTTCTGTGTACTTCCAGCAATATAATCAATTAATTTATTTTTCTCATTGATACTTTACGTTCTATAATATATTTAAAAAAAAAAACTTTATGCCTTGTTTATAGCTAATTTACCTATCTGAAAAAAAGGTACCGTAAAAACCAATTTTCTATGTTATTATTCTATTTATATTTAAGCAAATTTACTAATTTTATCTATTTTTCGTAAAAAGAATTTTTTAAAAATATTTTCAAATAATTAAGAAAATTGAATTTATTTTTCTTTTGCTATCTGAAAAATTTCATCACTAATTATTTTTTTGTTTCTTTTTCATTACGTTTCCTTCCTATCTGAATTTTTCTTTTCAGATACTTTTTCCTGCCAAAATTTTCAGATGATTAATATTTACATTTTTTTTATATTTTTTGCAGTTGATTTTTTACTTTCAGATAAAATTAGCTGTGAATAGGTTTCCGGAACATTCCTCCAAAAATGACTTTACTGTGGTAGCTATAAACAAGGCATTAGTGTTTTTGAACTAAAACACATTACGAAATATACACAAAATAAACCACCACATAAAATTTAAAACACTGAAAAAGTTGAAAAAAAAAAATTTTTTTTTTTTAGTTTGTTTTTCAATTAAAATTTATTATTTTATTTTTTAGATAAACATTGTAGAAATCTGTATAAAACTTTTAAATAAAGGACAACACAGCTTGGAGTTCAATTCGTTTTCAGTTTAATTGCTTTTCTTCAATTTAAAAAAAATAGTTTTTATTAGTTTTAAACAAAAAAAAAATATTTATGTATAAAATAATATAAAATAGTTTTTGTTATTTAAAAAAAAAAAAATTAACGAACATATTAAAACAAAAAAATATCATTAAATACTGGAAAGAAAAAACTTTACAAAAGGGTAAATAAAATGATGAAAAACCCAAAAGTTTATTTTTTATTTTTTATTTTAAACCAAAATAAGAAATCTAAAATAATATTTTTTTCTTTGATTTTGGGAATATCAAAGTACTCTCTACCTTTTATTTCTTTTTTTTTTCGGCTCTGATAAATTATAAATTAACCCAAGTTTATGCTTTGTATTTAATATGAAGAAGAAGAAAAAAATGAAAGTTTGATGAAAGTTTAGAAAAGTTATATATATTTTTATTACTATACAGAACTAAATATTTTAACAATACAGATAGTATATATTTAAGTTAAATTACATATAATATAAATGTATATAAAATGTATATAAAAGGGAATAAAGGAATTTGATGCGGTTGAATTCACATCTTTACTGAAAAATTAGTTGCTTTTTATTGATTATGGCTGGGAAAATTTCGTTAGTTATTCGGTTAAATAAACATTAAAAGTTTTTAATGTTCACACATTAGAATGAATGATATTACATTATACATTATTCATTCAATTATATACTACTACCTTCGTAAATGGGAAAGAGAATTTGATTTTTTTCATTAGAATTACATAAAATCATAAAATATGAGTACCTATACCGAAATTAAATATCTCTGAATGGTAAATAATATTATCGATTACTGAGCGTGTTTTATTTGACAATATCTCTCACTAATGTAAATGCGAATCAACGAACAATAATCTCATATTCGAATTTCCGATGTTTTGGAGAAAAAACTCAATAATTTCTATATAACTTAGTAACTATACACTATATATAACTTAACGATAATCAATAGAAGAAAAATTGTAATACTTAAGTATAATCAGAAGAAGTTATATTTATTAACCTAATATATTTTATAATAATCACAAATATAGATCTTTATAATTTAAAATATCTGTGCATTGAGGGTAAATTTCTTTCTTTCAGTGCTTCGATCATGTTCAAGTTCTCTTCGCGTTTGGGATGTTAGACAGATAAATGATTGGTTTAGGCAGGATGTTTTTCTTTTTATCAAATAATATAATTTAATATATTTACTACTTACGCATACATTTTGCAGTTAGCTTCCATTGTTGAATGGAATAGTATTAATAAATATCCGGGTATTTAATTTATATTCAACCTTAACTTAACGTCTTTAACTATATTTAACAGGCAAAGAAATCTTTACCCGATCCACCATTCTTTATATTTCTTGAAGAATATTTAAAAGTCTTGCACCGAATTGGGCAGAAAAATCGATATATAGAATATGTTTTACACTTCTATAATAATATTTAAATTTATTTAACAAACGTTAATTAACTTTAAAAATATTTATCATATTTCGTTGAAACTTTCTTTAAAAAAAAATCTTTATATTTATTGCATCGCCTTTAAAAGATTGCAATAAAACTTTAGTTAAATTTCGATATAACCAGAAAACGTCGAAAAACTTTATGAATCGATAAAAATATTTTTCTAATTTTCTTTAAAATAATTTAACAGAAATATCTTTATGGATAGTCACCATTTTTTGAAGAATTTGAACTGCTGAACGATATGATTCTTTATAACGGAATATAAACACTAAAACACTAAAATTCGATGCAGTTCTTTAATATTTTTCTTCATATAAAAATTAAATTTTGTAATAAAAGTCGATAAATATTTTAAAAAATCAATAGTAATTTAAATTTTACTTTTGATTGGCAAAAATTATCATAGGATGTAGCTGAATGGCTAAGATGCTAACACATGAACGTGTAAGGGACGCAGGTTCAAACCCCGATAGCGGTGCAAAAATAAATTGTATTAAAACTGTAATTTAAATAAATATTACCTAAATATATATGAAAAAAAATTTATAATAAAAAAAAAAAATAAATAAATAAACAAAAATAATAATAAAAAAAAAAAAATAAAAATTTTTTTGATTTATTTCGGAAAATATGTTAAAGATTTTTTGATACCAATCGATACTTATTTGTGACTGGACAACTTTAAAATCCCGCATCGATTGCTAACAATCGGTAAAGACAAATACTCGTGATTTTAATAAAGATTCTTCACGTAAGTATAAAGAATGGTTGATCGGGATAATGTCGTTGTTGAAAGTGAAAATTTCTTTCACATTTCTTATTTAAAAATTCAGTACCCACGAAAAAGGAAAAAAATTTAGAAAATTTTATCTATTTGCAAGGGGAAAAAAAAAAGTGTAGAAACATATTTCAATTAAGGTATACATTATGTTGAGAAAAAGTTTTTTTTTTTTTAAACCTTTTTAGAAAATATATTAACTAAATTATATAAGATAAGTATTAAGAAAGGAAAAAAAAAAGTTTTTTTTTACGTTTAGAAAAAGATCATGTACATAACATACAATTTTTGTTTGCAAAAAAAAAGACATAAAAACTTTAAAAACTTTTTTTTTTTGCCGTTTTATGAAAATTTTTAAGACATAAATTATTTCTTAAGGTGAAAATCTTAAGATAATCTTAATTCAAGACTGCTTTAATTTGAAATTAATTTAAAATTACAGGATTTTTCTTCTTCATTCAAATTGATATATTTCATTTTAATTCTATATTGTTGTGAATTAACTTAACATAAAATTATTCTATAAAAAATTTAATTAAATTAATATTTTCCGTTTTTAATAGACACGTTTAAATTAATTTTTCTCGGTACCGACGAAATTAGCTAGCAGAAGACATTATAAAATGCAAATTTTGCCACACTTTAATTACTGCAATAATTACTACAAAAAGTGGTTCGATTCGAATTATGTATTATATTCTTGGCGTATTCATTTCCTTATCTTGAATTTCCATGAAAATGCCATTTATAATTAACAAATAATGAAGTCTTCATTTAATTTCGCATAATTAAATCAATTTTAGATTAATCATAAAATCTGTAATTTACATAAAGGATTTTTTTTTTGATGTTATGAATATGAGAAATTTTTTTTTTTTTCAATTTTCCCGACTGAATTATCATTTTCCATGTCGTTTCATAAGCTAAAAAAAATTTTCCGGATGAAATTATTTAACCTCATTAATTGTAGAACATATATAGATATATTTATTATACATATATTTTCCATTTCAACCCTCTTGTTAATGGATGATTTTTTATTTTTTGGCAGAGATATATAATTATGAAGCTTATAATTATTATTTGTTACTTTTTTTCAATTTTCGTTTTTTTAGAAATATACGTACACTTACATAAATATCTGAACGTACTTCTTATATTCATTATATAATTAATTACATAAAACATCTTGAACAAAAAAAAAAAAATGTTTTTATTAATTTATAAAAATTTTATTACAAAAAATATGTAATTAATTTTAGCACAGAAATTAAGTGCTGTTAAAGTACATAAATCTTTTTGTATAGAATAAAGATTTTAATATGAATTAACATATTATTATGAAGATAACATCAGTATGTGATGAATAGCAGATCTACATTGTAAAAATATTTTCCTGGAAAAAAATAAAAATATTTGATTACCTGTATTTTTAAAAAAAATTAAATTTAAATTTAATTGCTATATAAACGTAATATTTCGGTTTAGATCTTACTTCATATTGAGTAAATACTATGCTCTGTTTAATTTTGCCGTAATTAAAATTAGCATGTAGCATAGTGTTGTTCAGCATATATTTTTTGTTTACACACACTCATCGCCCATTATATTTTCATATTGCTAGTTTTTTAAATTTTTTAATTGCGGCATTGCAGAAGTTTATCAGTAATGTAATTAGAAAGTCAATTTTTTGCTGCGATGAAAAATAGTCTCAAAAATTATCTTTCTATGTCTTTATTAGTTTATTGTGATTCGAATTAAATATGTCAAAAGTTTTTTCTAGTCCTCTTCACAAATATTGAAATATTCAAATTATTTAAAATTATTCTGACATATATCTTTTAATTCAAGCGATGAATTAATCTGTGGTTCCCTTAGAATTCTTCTAAGACTTTAAAAGCTGTTAAAAAAATGTTAAGTCAAATTTATTATATCCTGTTTAAAATATTTCTTGTTTTAATTTTAGATTTTCTATTGATTTCTTAACTCTTTTTCTTTATTGTACGCATATTTTTAATATTGAACTTTTAATAAACAGAACATTATACAAAAAAATTATTCAAGCAACAAGGCCAGAAACTTTGTTAATCCAACAAAAAAGTGAAGATTCAATTGTACAAATAATGGAAAATGTAACAAAAGCCTGTGATTTGATTTGATTCAATTTGGAATTTTTTATTTTCCAAGTATATATTTAGGGTACATTTTTTTTATTTCTTATTTCAATTTTAAATTGGGGATAAATTTTTATTGAGAAACAAGAAAAAAAAATAAATATAAAAAATTATATAAAAATCATCCAGCTTGAAAGATGGGAATAAAATTTCTTTCAAGGGAACCATTTTTGTTAATGCTTTTAAAGGCTTTTTCTTTACTAACGAAGTAGAAAAATCATAAATTTGAATTGAAAATAACTTAAGTTTGTGTTTTCATTTTTAATATATACGTAAACATTAAAATATATACATACTTATAGATACAATCTATAGTATGCATACCTTATATATAAAATTTTGTTTTTCTTTGCAAAAAATGATTTAACGAATTCATTGAATAAAAGAGAACAGGAAAAGGAGTTTCCATTTTATTTTCAATATTATTTAAATTTTGAAGTTAGACATAAAAATTTTTCTATACTTGGAGCTTACACTGCGGATGCTTTCGAAGAAGACGTTTCATAAAAGATTTTTCTTTGAATCCATTTTTTTAGGAAGTCAGACTTAAACTTTTTTTTATTGGAAACCTTTCTATTGACTTACGCTTCCACTGTCTTTTAAAGTGTTTTTTAATGAGACCAATTCTTTTCATTTACAAGTGAGATACAGAGATGCAGATGGTTAAAATATGAGTAAGATAAGATCAATCAAAATCAACTCTTTCCGATCATTATTTCTTTATACTTAGTCTAGTCTACTCTGTTAAAATTGATCAGCATTCATACGCTATTCTATGAATGTTCCGTTGATGAATACAGTTGGACCTATGCATTTTTCTAGGTAGTCATTCTATATGTTTGAACTTCAGTTTGATTTTTGGACAAATTTAAATTTACATAAAAAATTAATAAACAAAAATGTTAAAATATTCAAAGTTATAAAATAAATAAACGAAAAATTTATTCAAAAATTATTTATTTTATACGTTATAAATATAAATAGTACATAAAGGATTCAAAACATAAAATTAATTCTAAAAATATTTAAAAAAAAAAGTAAAAAAAAAATTACATACATGTATTGTTGTTTACTTGAGTTGTTTTCCAAGGACACATGTGTATATTAATGATTTTAAATGCGATTAGGGAAATTTTCGGGATGCTGAGTAGAAATATTTTTATGAAAAAAAAAAGAAAAGAATTTTCATAATTTTATTATCTTCTGAAATTTTCCTTTTATAATTTCCTCAAGAAATTATAATGTATTTTCTTTTTCTTTTAGAATTTTTGTTTTTATTTTTTTTCATTTGTTATGTAGGAAAAATGTGTATACCTATCTATACATATATATATAATACACATGAAACCCAAACATATTACATACATATATGTGTCATAAAATATAAATTATACATTAAACATATATAAATGAAAATTATATATGTATATGAAAACTATTAAGCGATAGATATAACTATTAAAGTAAAATATTTTTTTTTTTTGAATCTTTTAGAAATGCTATAGGTTTTAATGTATTATGATTAAAAAGTTAGTATTATTTTTCAAAGCAATTTCATGCTACTGTAGAACTAACTAAAGGTAAAAATAATTTACATGAATTTCAATTAAGTATACAAAAAAGTAAAATTTTTATTCATAATCCCTAACCAGATTCTTTAATCCCAATTTATAATTTTAAAATGTTTGGCGGGGACCTTGTTAGAATATTAGGATTCCTCAGAAGTCGCGAAAAATTACACTAAAAAGTAAAAAGTATCTACTGTAGAACGAAAGGTAAAAAAAATTCACATGAAATACATTTCAGTATACAAAAAAAATGACATTTTAATTCAGAATCCCTAATCAAGTTTTTTAACCTCAATTTATATTTTTGCAATTTTTGGTGGTGACCTTGTTAGAACATAAGGATTCCTCAGAGAGCCGCGCCCACTTAGTTAGAGAAAAATTGCACTAAAAAGTGTACCACACTTTAATGATCAAACTTAGAATCGTATACCAAATTTATTTATATTGTTAATATAATGTTGTGTAGACTTTTTTCAAGGGAAAGCTTTATATGCTTTTACATAAGAAGTAGAATGGTGGATAATTCAAATTATTGCTAACTCTACTATGAATTAAGGATTCAGAAATTTTTAATGCCATCCGACTTAATAATTTTATTTTTAAGTATGTACATATTTCTAATTTCAGGTATAATCATATTGGATTTCAATAAATCCACTTTATGTTAAAGGCGTTTAAATTACACAGAAAATATTTCCACATGACACGTAACATATTTTTTATTGTTTTGTAAATTTCGTGAAATATTTTGATACAATGGGAAACATTTTTTAAATGAAAAATAAAAAATAAAAAGTGTTTTAAATAACATAAAGATAAATCATTTCAAAAGAAAAATTTAAAAAAGTATAAAAAAAAAAACTTTTGTTTTATCGTATCACGTAAAGTTGTGTTGTAATGAGTTCTGTCAAAAATGTATATATGTACATTATATAAAGTGTATTTATTTTGTATATAGTTCTGTTTAGAAGAGATACTTATTTTAGATTGCTGGAAAAATAAAACAAAAAATTAATCACAATAATTTAAGTTTTCTTCTGAAAGCTGATGGTTATGTACCTCCAAATCAGAACAAAAAACAGATTTGAAAATAAGATTTCACAAAATCGTATTTGAAAATAGATACACCTTATGTACTTAAAATCAACAAGATTTTTTTACGCATAAAGTCTTCAATTAATAAGTAAAAATTTCGAAAGTAACTCAAAGCATTGAATATATTCTTCGGAAACTAAAATTCTACCACAAATCTCACAAAATGAGTTGTTAATTTTGAAAAAATGTTTCCACGTGAAGGTCACAAAAAACATTAAAAGGGGCAATATGAAAATTTCAAAAAAGGGACAATTTGTAAAAAAAAAAAAAAGAAGATATTTAAAATAAACAAAATTGTTAATTTGGTTCTCATTTTTTTTTTTTTGTTTTCACCAAACGTGGACATTTTCTTTTAAATGACTTAAAATGGAATAATGAAAAAAAAAGGATCCACAGATATTGTCACGGTCAAGGTTGCTAGAATAATTTTTTAAACATAATTTTAGCGAATCAATTAAGAATAATTTTTGCGGTTTATTATTCCCAAGCAAATACGGATTACAGAATAACATTATAAAGCTTTTAAAAGACCTGATTGGCATTAAGATAAGATAGTGTATATATAAGGGTAGTTCTACGAAAACTGGCGGAAAACTAAATAAAAATTGTAAAAAAAAAAAAAAATATTTTTGAGACTTAAATAAGTATTTGTTAGATGCTTCAGATAATTTCGAACTTATTCTCAAAGGGAACATCGCATTTTTCGAATTTTCAAAGAATTTGTACCGATCAACTCATTCCCGAGTAAGCAAACAAACCACGCGAATGATAAAAAAAAACAGTTTTTACGTAATTTATTGGAAAAAAATCGAAATAATTAAAATTTTTAATTAATTAAATTATAAGAAAAAAACAGAGAAATTTAAATAAAATTGATTAAAACATATTTTTTATTATTTTAATTAAAAAAAACACTTACCACGGTAATGACAAAATAGTTGTGACTTATAGAAAATTTTTAAATAACTGTTCACAACTCGTTTATTTTACTCGATTTAAATATCACAACTAACTATGTCAAGAGGTAATATATTTACTTAACCAACTGACACAATGGAAATTATATTACTTGTAATGTTTTTTTTTTTGAAGATTAAGATTATTAATATTTATACTGTTTGCCCAAACATCGAATCGGCCAGCAAAAATTTTGTTTTTAGACTTTATAGACTAAGATCTTGAATGTTTTGCGAATACTTAATTCAGATCGTTGGAGCTATTGGATTAGGAATTAATGAACTAGAACATAAAATTGAAAAAAAATAAATATAAGTTCAAAATCAATCTAAAAAAAAAGCGTAGAAGCTAATTTTCCCTCGTTTTGATTTTGCTAAAATTTTAGAAAGATATACACACATAGATTACATATCCAATATTATGCGTGTAATACACTAGTCTTATACAAAAAACTCAATTACAAAATATGTTATACGCATAGAAAGAAAACAAAAAAAAAAAGTTAAAATAAAAATGAGAAAACTTTACTCATTAAGATATTAATCTGGAATTAAATCTAAAAATTGTTGATTGGAAAACTTATATATATGTATGTTAGTAAGTAAGTAAAAAAAAAAAATTAGTTATATTTTCTTTATCATATTAGTTGCTAAAATTAAATGCTTTGAGATTATTATTATGTTTTTCCTTTTTGTATTTTTAATCTTGTTTTTGGGAAAATTTCTCCTCAATTAATTATTAGATATATTCTTAGAATTAAAAAGATTTTTTCCTTATACAAGAATTTTCCAAAAAAAAAGAAAACGAAAAGAAAAGAAAAATGATTTAATACTCAGAATAAATTTATTTTTATAATAATGGTAATTTTGGTAAAAGATTTGTTTTGTTTTTATTTTTGTTATTAAAGGAGAGTTAAAGTTTTATAAAATTATAATAACCCTTTTTTGTATATATATTGAAATGTATACCATTATAAACTATAAATTATAATGTACCTATGTATGTATTCTTCATATATCAAATTTAATATTTTTATCAGGAAATTATTAATAATCTTGACATCACCACAACACAAGATGAATAAAAAATTAAAAGGAAAATTAATATGTATAGTATTTTGATAATTAAAAGATTTTTTCAGTTAGTTCAAAATAGATTTTAAAAGGATGAGGAGCTGGGTGAGGATTTCTTAGGATCGTAGAAAATTAAAATATAGGATTGCTGAAAACATGAAATTTTTGAGATTAATGTAAGTTTGGGATTACAGTACGAAACCGGGTAATATCTATACTAGTGTTTTATAAATATAATATAAATAATAATATTTATTTGTTGATGACGGCGCGGCGAAAGAATGTAATGAAATAAAGATTTTGAAATATTTTTAGTCAAACTTTTAGAGAAAACATAACATTAAAAACCCTGCCTCCGAAAAAGAAAATTTTAGATTTGCTTTGATTGCAGGGCTAGTACAATCTCGAACGAAGTAATTTTTTGATATTTTAAAGAATGAAAAGCTGGTTGAGTGGGTCAAATTTTCAGTTTTTTGGCTGAAATTGGTTTTTAAAAAATTTTTAAATATTTGCTGAGATTATGAAGGAAAGAAAACAGATAATAAAAAAAATCAAAAGTAGAAATGAAAGCTAAAAGAGCACAGACCAGTCTCCAGGGATATTTTGATGTGGAACTTTGAGTTTCTTAATCAGAAAAATATTTCCGAGGGTTTTTTTTCTAATATTTTTAGAAAAATATTTTTCTGTTTTGTTAAGTTTTAGTTTTAATATTTATTTATATGAAAATATAAAATAATTTAATAAAGTATTACTTCCATACAACTTGCAATGTTTGCTTGCGGCTGAAAAACAACAGAAAATTTATAACACCAGAAATAATAATTTTCTATTCATATGTGTAAAACTCAAATCCAATATGTAATGTACGTACATATAATATGGATTTTATCAATCACAAATATTTGTTTGCACACACATATATATTTTAAGAATTTATTGTTAGGCATAAGCAGAGAGACGCTTTTAAAAATTTTAATTAATATGAATGAAAGGTATACATTTTCCATTATGATGCTATTATTTAATGCAATATAAATTTAATTTTACCTTTGACAAACAGATTTCCTATTACATAAAAAAAAATTAAATTAAATTTTAATATGAAATCAGTGGGTGCTCAATATTTTCTAATTGTTATACGTTTTTTATTGGAATTTATGTACAAAAATATTAATCTAATCTTCTTCTAATAAATAAAAATGATGAATTCTCTGTTTCTCTGTTTCTCTGTCCTCAATTTTGGAATTAAGTAGCCTTAGTCCTCGAAATAGTTATAGAGTACTAGAAATTTTGATACGATAATTAAGTTTTAATATATATATATATATATAGTACTATCAACTCATCAGCGCCAGAAATCAAATTCCCAAAGATTGTCAGGCATTAAATATTTCTCTAATAATTTCTTATTCAAATAATGTTTAAATTTAATTTAAATGTCTTCCGTGAGTTTTATTTCCAAATATTTATATAGACAAGTTTGATGAACTACGAGTATATACGCTTAAGGAATTGACAAGGCAAAATATCGAATTTTAAAGAATATGATGATTGTATTGCTTAGAAGGCAAAAAAAATGTATTGCTTTGCGGCCCAAAGCTGGCAAGCAAAGTAGTCATCTAGTCTCTTAACTATAAAAACTTAATACTGACTAAAAACTTAAGATTACGATTAACTCGGGGAAAAATCAATTAAGATTCAAATTTTAATCAAATAAATTTTGTCTTCCACAATTTTATTATTTTCAAGAATAAAACAATTAACAATTTGTGTTGAAATAAACACCTATATATAGTAGTTAATATAATTTTTCTGTAAGTAAGCATTAAACCTGCAGCATTCAAAATAATAAACTATAATAATATATTTTATTTAACGTTTATTTAAAAAAATGGTTAAATTAATTTTACACAGGTCTGATGGTGAGTATAGAATATAATATAGTTCTTCATCCCCAATGTTTATTTAAAGCTTTAAAAAAAAATACCACACTTTTATTGGTTTTATTTACGAGAAGAAGCAATGTTAAATGAAAATTACAATAAGCGAAATGTTCTGGCAGATTTTGTTATTTTTCTTTCCATGATTGGTACAAAAAAAAAAAAAATAGAATTATAATTGAATTTTGTGTTTTCTGCACTCTTAATGAAATTCAATTTTAAATGGAAAATTGTTACAATTTCTTAACTGAAGGAATTTATAATTCTTTTTTTTTTTTAAGGATATGAAAAATAACAAATGGATATTTTTTTTTTATTTTTTGTAATCTAGTTCTATGCAATTCTCTAGGTGCATTCATAATGAACAATTTTTTTTTTTTTTTTGTAATTTAATTTCAACAAAAACGTATAACTTTATTATAGAGCGGAAATGATAAAAGTTGCTCATGGCGTTAGTTTTTGTTCAAAATATATGTTTAAGTGGGAATATAGTTTAAAAAGTATTTTTAGAAAGTAAAATTTTTGGATGGAATGGTTTAAAAAAGGTTTAAATTATATACTTCCGAACGTGAAAATTTAAAATTTATTATATTTATTTATTTATTTATTTATTTTCGTTTAATTCAAACTATTACAAAAAAAAAATTCTTAATTCTTAAAACATTAATTGTGTTTAAATTTAATTTTATCTTAATTGTACAAAAGTTTTATTTTTAAACTATCCTTTGTCAAGGAAAAATCTATAATGTGTTTGTACCTATTACATATCGTAAGCATTCTGTTGTCCGTAATTTGTTCTGTGGTTTTTAGTTGTAAACAAATTCGTGTTACGAAGTCTGGGGATGGTTCGGAAATTGATCTGTTGGGAGATGAATGAAGAGTTAATTTTCTTGTTCAGGGATTGCGATATAAAAATGATATCAGCTACTTCACGTCTTTTCTTTAATGATACCATATTTATCAATTTTAATCTATCTTCATAGGGGGGCAGTACTAAGGAATCAGTCCAAGGTAGGTGTCTAAGAGCAAATCTTAGAAAATTTCTCTGAATGGACTCTATCCGTTCTATGTGAGTTTGATAATAGGGAGACCATAATTGGGTAGCGTATTCTAAATTAGGGCGAACAATCGTTGTGTAGAGTTGTTTTAAGATATAAGGATCATTGAATTCACGGGACTATCTTTTTACAAAGCCAAGGACGGAGTTGGACTTATGTATAATATTTTCGAAGTGAAATTTAAAGGTTAACTTTTCGTCAAAAATTACGCCCAAGTCCTTGAAGGTGGTTACTTTACGTAATTGCACATTATTAATAGAATAATTATAAAGAATAGGATTTTGACGACGAGAATAAGTGATATACGCGCATTTTGGAATATTAAGTGAAAGATTATTTGAGCGACACCAGATAAAAAATCGATTCAAGTCCTCCTGAAGACAAAGAGCGTCTTGGGAAGAATTAATTCTTTTAAAAATCTTCATGTCGTCCGCGTAGATTTGAAGTTTACTATTAGTTAATATTGAACTAACGTCGTTAATGGAGATTATGAATAAAAGGGGCCCTAGATGACTTCCTTGTGGGACACCTGAGAGAGCTTCATACTCAGATGATTCTGCAGATCTGAACATGACGGTATAAGTACGATCTTTTAAGTAAGAACTGACCCATTCTATGAAGTAATAAGGGAAATTAAGTTTTTTCAACTTAAACAAAATCACTTCAAAGGGCACAAGGTCAAAGGCTTTACTGAGATCTGTATATATCACGTCAGTTTGAGAACCAGCTTCCATTGTCTCTATCAGGGAAGAAGTTGTTTCAATAAGATTGGTCACTGTCGATCTGCCTTTCATGAAACCATGCTGAATAGGAATTAAAAAGTTAGTACAATGAGGGTAGATTAAATCATAAATAAGGAGTTCAAGAAGTTTAGGGATGGGTGACAAACTAGCAATAGGTCGATAGTTCGTAACATGTTGCTTTGGTCCTTTTTTATGGGTAGGTTTAATGAAGGATTTTTTTCAAATATTTGGGAATTTACTATGAGATAAGGAAAAGTTAAAAATAGATGAGAGTGGGGCAGCTAATGATTGGGAACACTGTTTGAGTACAATTTCCGTATCATATACAATATCATATACATATCATATACAATATAGGTATATGATATGTATAATTATTATTGTATAATTATAATCTTAAAGAACTAAAAATTATAATGCCTTGAGCACAGCTAATACCGCAAAGCAATTTTTGAAGGAATGTTCCGGAAATCTGTTCACAGCTAATTTTACCTGAAAGCAAAAAATCAACTGCAAACAACTGCTTTTGTTTTTTTTACAATATGATTGTGACAGAAAAATGCCGCAAAACCAAATTTCGATGCAAAAGAAACGCAGTGAAAAAGAAACCAAACAATTATTTTGTGACGTAGTCAATTCTTTCTGGAGCAAAAAAAAAATAAATTCAGTTTTCTAATTAATTATGAAATAATTTTAAGAAATTCTTTTTACAAAAAATCAATAAAATTAATATCTTGCGTTTTTATAATTATTATTTAAATTACTTAAGAAATAACGCAGAAAATTGGTTTTTACGGTAGGTCTAAATTGCTTTGCGGTATTAGCTGTGCTCAAGGCATAAGTAAACTTTTCTGGCTGCATGATTTTCATGCAACTTTGGTCATTATGGATGATATACTTGGATTAACAAAGTATTGTTAGTTCAAAAATTGACTTATATTTACTTATGATTTTAAGAAAAGACATCTAAAGGAAAAATAATTTTGATATTCGAAAAGTGTTTTCATTTAAAAAAGTATTTTGTTTACTTCATTAATTACAAAAATAATATTGGAAATCTTGTGCTCCCAAAACATTTTCCTTATTATTATTGTACAGGTGAAGGCGAAGTTAACTTACATATATTTATGTATATATATATATTTGTTATTGCTTATTATAGAAAATAGTAGATATAAATTACTCTGATTGGAAATTTAATTGAAAAATTATTTGTAAATATTATGTTTATTTATGTAGAGTAAAATTATCAGAAAAAAAAAGGGAAAATTGAAGTTCTTTTTAAAGTGTTTGTGTAGATTCTCCGTTTTGTAAAATTGAAATAATGATATCTAAAATATAATGTATCTATATGTAAAAAGGAGTTTGTACGTAAAAAGGAGTTTCTAAAATACTAAAAAATATTCGAAATGCTTGTTCTTGTTCCACTTTTACAGTTGTGGTTTCATCTTCTGTGACTATAGTTATATTGTATACATTGTATTTGTGTCATATTTTAGCTTGAAGTTTTTCATCAGCATTATCAAAATCCAGTTCAATGTAGCACAAATCAGTCGTTAGTGTTCATATTTTGGGTTGCGAGAACTCTATTCCTAACGGCTCTTAACAGAGTTTGATTCCTATATTAATAATAATTTTTTTTTTTATAAATTTAACGTTTCATTTATATTATTAATAATAAACCCTAAAATTCTTTTAATACCAATTATTACCCTTATCGTATTTTATGGCTTTTAATTGCTTCATATTTTTTATTCTTGTATATCAATTAAGAATTCCTGATCATATAATATAATGTAAAAATCAAAGATTTTCTAAGATTTTCTTATTTAAAACAAAAAAAATAATATTATTTCACTCACATAATTAAGGTGTGAAAATAAAACAAAATATCTGGAAAATTAATTAGAAAAAAATTAGTTATACGTGACACAACTATGTTATTCAGGCACACTCTACAAACTCATGACTTGTTAGAGTACATATATCAAAATGAAGAAAAGTAATAATATACATAATTGAAATATTTTAAAAACTGAGTTATTACAGGTTTTTTTTCCATTAGTTTTCCTACTTGAAATTAAATTCATAGATGAAAATCTAGAACAAAACTTATTAGTACAAAACATTGGCGCTCATTAAAAACTTCAAAGAGATGTAAATTTTTTTTGCTGTTCATCATTGCTCATAAAAAATATCTCATGTTAAATTAATTTTATGGGCTTCAAAAGAAAGACAAAAAAAAAATTAATAAATTCAGTACTTTCTAATTCCCAAACTATATATTAGTTATAATGTCTGAAAGAATAATTAATTTATGTATTTGTATTATTTGTATGTAATAAATATAAAGTTTTTATGTACATTTATTTAAACACAAAATCCTATTTAATCTGTCCTTCTAAAAATCTTACCTTACATTAATACCGTAATGATTTTATACATGGACATTTTTTTTTTTCGAAATACATATTATATACATAAATTAAATGAAAAAAAAAATTAGAAATCCAATAATCTTCCTTTTATATTTTCAACATGAATCTATTTTTAAGAGAAAAAAAGATTTATTTTATATTTTTTTTAAACATAAAGAAACTGAAAATAAAAAGAACAAAACCAATTTTTTACTCCCATCCATAACCTTCTTAGAGGATATAAATTAGAAACTATATGTATAGTAATGTTGTACATATATAGTCATAAACTTATACAATATTAATAGATAAGATATACATTCGTAGATGTATGTTTTTTTTAAAAGGAAAATAAATAAAACTTTTTTTTTTCTCTGTGTACCATATATAAATGTATGAAAAAAGAAAAAGAAAATAAAAAAAAAAGTTTGCACAACTCATTTGATTGAAGTTATTGAACGTTGATTTACTTTTAAAAAAACTTTAATATCCTTTTTTTTTTTATTATTTTGATATGATCTACCAGTATTATATGTTGTATGTATATATATATATTTTTTTACTATTAAATTACATTGAAATGTAAATATAAAAGTTTTTTTTTTTTTATTAAAATAATAAAAAAAAAGGTATTCTGAAATAAGATAAAATTTTTAACCATAAAGACCCAAAAAAAAAAAAATTAAAAAAAAGAACTCGAGTAAAAGACTTTGTATATGTACATACACCATGTATATATAATTGTACAATATCAAAGTTTGGTCTGATAAATTTTTCCTTTCTATTTTTTATTCCTAATATCTATGAAAATATCCAATATTATTATTTTTTGATTAAAAAAGGCAGAATTGGAAATAATTTTAATAATTTTTAGCTTGTTTTTCATTAAAAAAAGAAATAAACGAACTATATAACGTTTTCATTAAATGTCCGTCTGTTCTCCACTCAAATGTTTAAAACTAATGAACTATGCCTAATCGATATCAATTCTATATGCGTAATTTTGCTCATATCAGCCTCGGCTAACTTTATGATCAGATTCTAGGATTTCGGCTATAAATAATTTTCATATAAAATTTATATAATTTGAAATTTTTTAAAAAATTTAATAGATGGATTCGAATTAGGGTTTAAATTTCAATGAAAATATTGTTATATTTGTATAATGGTTTGGGACATGTCATTGAGCTCTTGGCTTAGACCAAGATATCTCAAAATTAAAGTATTTTAAATCGAAATGTTGAAAACGATCCCCATACTTCATTCACAGAACATTCACAGTAGTGAAAATTAGAGTAAAAATTGTTTATATGGAATGGATAAAAAAGAGAAAATTCTTTATGTAAATGGAGCCTTAAAGCATTTTAAGTTCGTGTTTTAGAGTTACATCGAACCTTTTAAAATTTCAAACAAACAGTACGTCGTACAGTGGTATAATATTTTTCTGTGTTAAATAGTTAACAATTATTTTTGGCATATCTTAACTTATTTATAATAGACTGAAATAATTATCGTGTACATAAAAGTTGATTTTTCTTAAATCCTTAAATATGTGTAAGAAAAAAATAAATTTTTGTTAAGGCAAAATTCTTGAGGAAACATTTTTGTTTTATATATTATTAATTTTTTCCGCAAAATTTTTCTTACATAATTGAACATAAAATGAGTTCTTAAACATTATAAAGCGGTCTTATATTTTCTTTTTATGATTTTAACAGAAAGAACATCAATACCGTATATCTTAAAGTTTTTAATTAAGTAATAAAATATTAATCTACATATTTTATAAAACATAATTTAAAGTTTGAATAAATATTTTTTAATGCTATGAAGAAACATTATTTTTAGATATATAACTAAGCTATTATGTTTATATTTTTAATGGATGCCAAATTTATGGGATTTTTATGGGAAAAACAGCTTTAACTATACCTTGATTTGTTAGAAAAAAATGTTTAAAAGAAAAAGAGGAGCCTCTTATAATTTAGATAGGCAGTTCGGATTGGGTGCGGTTGAAAACAGATTTATATTAAAATTGATGTATGGTTAAGGACTAAGGAGAGAGTAATTGTAGGAATCATAATCATTATATAATCAATAATATAAAATAAAGTCGATTTTCTATGTTGCAGGTAAGCTTGCTAGCTACTGGATGGATTTCGGGGGG
The DNA here is from genome assembly GCA_964007475.1 of Hybos culiciformis. Lineage (NCBI taxonomy): Eukaryota > Metazoa > Arthropoda > Insecta > Diptera > Hybotidae > Hybos > Hybos culiciformis. The sequence continues at coordinate 14,837,682 of OZ023275.1, read as the reverse complement.
GGTTTTCAGAACTAAAAATTTCGTGTTCGTGTTTAGAGGAAAGTTAAAGGGTTTTTTTATTGCATGCTGGGATCGACTGCTATCAAACAAAATTGTAATAAATCTCAACATAATCTATGTAGACTCATACATATACAACAAAAAATCATAATGAGAAAAGTAGAATAAATAAATTGTTAGTTGCCGAAATTAAATTGGTTTAATGTTTATTACTGGCGTGAACAGATTTGCTAAAACTATAAAATTTTATAGTTTAAATTTTAGGTTTGAACATGATATAAGTCAGTTCTCAAAGTTTTTAATTTACAAGATTATGTTCTTTTTGGTATAAAAAGAAAACTTTGTTCCACAAAAAAAAAAAATTAAAATAATCCTGGAGCAAAAGTATAAAAAAAAATGAATACTAGGTATATGACAGGTACATTTAAAACTTTTTTGCTCCTTAAAAAAAGAAATTACAAAAATTTCAAAAACCTAATAATAAAAGCAAAAAATAACTTTTGACTGGTTATAATAACTAAGCTTTAATTTTATTTCGCTTCAAAGAAAATACGTTGAGAATAAATAACAAAGAAAATAGAAACTTTATAAAGTTTTTAAGATATATAGCTCAACTCAAATAAAATGACAAGAAAATGTATAATTGAATAAAGAATAATTTTAATTTTTTATTTTTTATTTTTATTACAATTAAGGCATTATGTTCATTCTAAGAATTTTATATACTTATGTGTATATATTTTTCTTTTATATATTATGTTGACATTATTATCTTTTTATGTTTAATGGTATTATTTTTTACATACGTAGGTGATTTTGTATCTGCATATGTTGAATATATATAAATATTTATAAATTTTGTTTATTTTGAGAACGAATTGTTTTTTTTTGTACCTACATTTCAATTTCGAAGTTCATAAAAAATAGTATAAAGGTTGTAAATTGTAAGTTGTAAATTGTAAATATGAAATTGAAATATTGATTGGAATTATTTCGGCTTTAAGAACACTATTTTTCTGTCCCATTTTGCAATTGGGAATATCATCTATTTTATATACTTAGTCCGTCGTCTATCATTTTATTAATATCGGATGCTTAATGAATTAAGTATAATTGTTATAAAATCAAAATTTAAAAAGTATATCTATAATAAAAATATTAAATTTAGAATGAGAAAAATGTCAAAAACTCTAAAATTAATTAAGGATAATAAAATTTATTTTATTTTTATTTTATAACAAAAAAACTTTCTTAATTTTTTCAAAATAAAATATTTTCAAACTTTATTATATACACATATTTATACTATACTTGGGTTAACGATTTCCATTTTCTTTAAAAATTAATTTTTATTATTATTTTCACAACAAATTTTAATACAATTAAATAAAAATTTTAATTTTTTTAATATTAAATGAAGTGAAATGAAAATTAATTGTATTTTAATTACGTTATGAAAATACTATAAAGGAAATACATAATATAAATGTATATATATAAATAATACTATTATAATTGTCGTGTATTCTATATCTACAATATTTTCTATAGATATAATTTTATGAAAATTTTAAATATACTGACAAAAAACTCGGTAGAAAATAAGATATAAAGTGTAGTTTAGAAAGATTGTAACTTAAATTATGCTTTTTATTTTGCAGTATTTGACCAAAATCTTGCATTTATTAATATACATTTAATAATAATTCGGCAAAAAATGCATAAAAAAGTTAATTGCAGCAAAAGTTAATTACGAAGAGATATAGAGATAAGAGATGGGGCTTCTTCATTTTTGTCTAATTTTTTTTTTTCAGTGTACATTATAAAATGACAAAAAAAAATCTATAATTTTTTGAAACAATTCAATTTGATTTATTTCACAGAAAATTAATTTCACGCGTATAAGAAGATGAGTTTTTTTATAGGCAAGTTATAAAATATTTAAAATAAAAAAAAAAATTTTTTTTTTTGTTATTTTTATTCTTCCTGAAATTAAAAGAATAATTTATGGATTTTTAGATTATTTTTGTCATTGTGAAACGAATAAAAATATCTTTTTTGTTATCATTATTATTATATTTAAGTTATTTTATGGGAAAAAAAAAAAAGAAATAAAAAATTATTGCTTGAATTAATATCAGCAGGTAATTTTGCTTCAATTAATATTGAAGCAGGTATTAGTTCTATATAATATAGGTATAGTATATGAAGAATACAAAGATATAGTAACCTTATGTAAGTTTCTGTTGATGTTATAGAAAAAGATGATTTAATAGATGTGTTTTATTTTAATAACAAAAACCATCATTCAATCATTTAATTGACAAATGAGAAAAACCCTTAACATTAACCTTCTAACGAAAAATTGTTTTTAATTATACCCGCCGGTCGTATAATTGCATGTACATTTATTTTGTGAAACTTTTTAGCTATTTATTTTTTATTTTGTGGTTAACGATCATTTAAAAAATAAAAAACAAAAATATTTTCATATTTTTCTTCGACCCTTTCAAAAAGGAAAAAAAAATTTATACAATTTTTATTTATTTAATTTTTGTTTTTGGAGAAAAATTAACATTCAACTTTCATAGCAAAGTATAACTAACCATTTGGGATAATCCCTTCAAAAATTTCGGTCTAGGAAAACGTGCAAAATAAAAGTAAAAAAAAATTTTTGATACTCTTTATTTATGTATCTAGACACAAATGTTCATACATATGTATCATTCATTCGCACAAAAAAAAAAAAGACAAAATCCAATTTATCAAACCACTTATGAATTTTAATTCATTTTTCTTTCAGGTTTGCTTTTCCAATTCTTATTGTGTTTGTTGTTGTTGCTGTTGTGATAAATTAAACCAATTTGAATAAGATTGCTTTTTTTTTAAATATATACATTATACACATATTTATACATAAATATTTATTATATATAACTTTCAAGAATAAAAGATACTTCTTAACGGATATTTAGATATTCAGTTTTTTTTTTTTTTTTTTTTTTTTAAGTATTTCCATTAACTTGAAGTAAAATCTTGACTTTTGAATAAAGAACTTAACAAGAATATTAATTTTCATTTTATAAGAAAATGAAAATTCATTTTATCAGGGAAAAAAAGAAAAAACTTTTTCAAAATATTATGTATAAATGTTGAGATAATATTATGTATATTATCCATATATTTGTATGTTGTGTTTGTATATATCTATACATAAAGAAAGTTTTTCTCATTCATTTGAATTATAAACAGTGTTGAAGTGATTTGCGAATGAAAAAAAAATTGAAGAAAAAAGATTTCTCATTAAAGATTTGAATTTCTTAAATGAGTAATGTATGTCTAACTGTGCATAGAATTGTACATATATTATCTATATGTAGGTTAAATATAATATATTTTTTAAATGAAATTATATTCAAATCACAATCAAGAGCGATCTTTTAACTTATATAAAAAAATATATATTTATAAAGTACTTAATGATTTGAAATTGCTTAAATATGTTAAAATATGTATAGGTATATAGGTTATTACTATGAAAATCTTAATAATAATAATGTAGAAAAATAAAATAAAAATGGAAAAAATTAATGATTCGAAAAGGAATAGATAAATTTTTGTTATTCAGTTCACACATAACCGCATTATTGAGAATTTATTATAAAATTGAAATAAGATACATATATGGTTACATATACAAATAGGAAAGAATTTTCTTATTCTTGTTATTTATTCAAATAACTTCAAATCCTTGTTTATTGTTTATTATGAACTGAACATTTTATTCGTAGATAGGGCCACTAGTATTGATTTAAAATAAAAATAATTTTCGAACTTACATAAAGCTGGCCGAAAATTTAGGCGCCAAAACCTTTTAATAACTTTATATAATTTTTTATTCACATTTGACTATTGAATATTTCCATCCAACTTCTATTTTATATCTTGATTTGTCTTTGTATAAATAGTTAAAACTAAAATTAAAGAAAAAAGATGAAATCCCGAATAAACTACCGAACTCAATAATTTTAATTAATTTTCTTATAAAAAATGTCCTTTTTATTTCTAAAGAACTTTGGCGGCTCAAACACTCAATATATTACAACATTATATCCTTCAATTCAATTTCAATTCAAAATTTGATTTAATTTAAAAAAAAAGGGTTAATGAAAGGATTCATAAATTTTTGAAAATGAGGTTCTATTGATTTATTAATTCAATAAGAATAAATAAATAAACTGTGAAGAAAGAATTAATTTAATTTTTTATATATGTATACGCATATTATTTTATTCATATTTTATTTATTTTCATTATTTTTTTTTTTCAGAAGATGAAAATAATAAATTCTGTAGGAATTTTTAACAAGCTTATAAAATTCAGTTGGTTACATTTAACTTTTTGGTCACAAAAAAAAAAACGAAAAAAAGTTTACGAATAAAAAGTTTGTATTAATATTCACCCACAAATTTATGAATAAATTTCAATTTGCATAAATAATAATTGAACATTTTTGGTTCTGGAATTAATTTTTTATTAAGGGTAAAAAAAAAAAACAAAATTATTTTATATATTTTTTTTAATTTTTTATTATTTTACTTTTGTTAACAAAAAAAATAAAAATTAATTGAAAATTATATATAGGGTTTTTATGAAATTTTAATTAGGCATAAGGTTAATAAAATATTGGCCAAAAGGTAATTAAAATAAAATCAATTTTTTTTGCGAGCAAATTTGAATGATATTGGAAACCCAAAAACATTCTGAATTAAAAATTTGAACTATGCTGACAATTTTTGCTCAAAAATATATAAATTCTTTGACAGAAACAGAGAGCTTGAAAAATATTTGTTCATTTTATGCTTAAATAATCCTCATGATGATTATTTTTGTACTGTTACTGAGCCATTAAGAATAAATAGTTAATTTTTGAGAGTCGTCCGGAATAAAAGTGACAGAATAAATGAAGAATCCAAAAATTGAAATTTAAAGTTAGATTTTTTTGTTAATTTTAGAAATATCTTTGAATTTAATTTGTATACTGGCAACATGAAAAGGTTCTATAATTTTTTTTTTAAGAATAAATACATCATACTTTATAATTGACATAAATACTGACAGCATTTGATGCAAGTATGAAAATATGAATGCAAAAATTACATTGTATTTAAAATGGTTATTTTTTTTATAAAATTTTATGTGGATATTTAAGTTTTATAACCATTTAATAGCATATTTACATATCGTCTGCTCAGAAATGAAACAACGTATAATGAAAAGTATAGTTTCGAGTAATTTGAATTTAAAGATTTGAAAATTAAAAAAAACGTATGAAAAAATATCAAGTAGCGTACAATTTTCATGTAAAAAACACATTTTAATCAACATTAAGAATATTGCAAAGTAGTTGTACTTATAAAATCGAGTACGAGGAATCGAATGGTGCTATTGTCAAATAATGACGTATAAATGTTATACGTTGTTTCATTTCTCAGCAGACGATATATTCATATATATGTTATCGCTGTTGAATTATCCAATTTATACGAGCATACAAAAAATTGTTCATCAACTATATAATATATTTAGTTTATATCAAAAAAAAAAAAACATTTTATGGTACATATCTTTAGTAGTTATGTTCTAGTTAATGTGCTTAAAAAATGCTTTAAATTTTTTGTTTAAAGTTAAAGTTATAATTCTTATTCAAATTTTTTTAATGAAATTTATTTTTGATGTTGAATTAATTTTTATTTCTTATGCAATACTAAGCTGATGAGTGTTGAAAAGTAAATACAATTTAAAAACAAAATATTAAACTGGTAGTAATTTTCGATTTATTCTAAATATTTTAAATATCGAAATCAGTATGAGAATTATTATTTGAGAACAGTTTATGAACAGGTTTTTCTATTCCTGAAGCCATACTCAATAATATAATGTAATTTCTATTAGCTACATTTAACTTTTTAAATATTAAATTTTTTTTCCCCCCTAAAACAACAACATTGGCATATAGATCTAATTTATTGAATTTCTTTCTTTTTACAGAATCGCGGACAATCAAGCAACAATATACTACTGAGAGAAAAATTGTAACAATAATTTATTGAATAAAAAAAATAAAATAAAATAAATATTAAAAAAAAAATAATCACCTTGAAAAGGTAAATAACTTTTAATACCGTACAAAAATGCGACGAGCTTCATTTACACCAATTTTTAATGCAAGTGCACATGAACCACTTATTGTGGTTGAAGAATCCAATAATGTAGACGACGATACTCCTAAAAGAAGTAAAGAAAAAACAAGTAGTAACGAATCGTCTGGATCAGATTCACCAGTTAATCCGTATTTATTATGTCCCATTAATGATCCGCAAGCAAGACGAAAACATTCGTTACCATCGCTTCAAATAACTGATGGTATAACGGCTAGCCAAGTAAGACGACTTTCGGAATGTGGATCTGAAGCAACTGGCCTTAGCTCAAAAGATGTTGAATTTTTGGCAACATTATCACAACAGACTACTTCTGGACCTGCTGCTGCTGGCGGTGGCAGAAGACATTCAGTTGTCACAATATCCCCAGTGCCGACATCAATGTTTGGACGAAATCGTAGAGAATCTAGTTCTGGATTACCTGGAAGGTAAGTTGTGAAACACATTGTAGTAGGTATATTAAAAAAAAAAAAGTTGAAATGAAATTTCAAATGGAAAATAGAGAGATGGTTCTACTATACTATATATATAAAGTTGATTCACCCATAATCGTTTCATTGAACCTATTTTGAAACCTATATTGAAACACACATAATTTTTATTTCAATTATTTTCTATCTTTTTTTTTTCACAGTCGACGTGGTAGTTTATTCCAAGGCCCACCATTAACTGAACATCGAGGAAGCGTTCACAATTTACAATTAGATATTATGGATGGTATTGTTCAAGCTCGTAAACAGCGATCTGGCAGCTTAATGTGGACACCGGGATCTGAAAATAAAGTTCAAGTTCAAACATAAAAAATTTTTACTTTCACGTATAAAAAATTAATTTAAAAATTTATTAAAAATGTAATGTAAATTAATTATAGTTAAAACAAAAATTTTTAATTAAATAAAATCGATGTCTAAAATTAATTCAAATTAAAACTATAATATTTTAATTTATAACTGATTTGAAATAAATTAAAGAAAAAGAGATATTCATTGAATCTAAATATTATTGTAAATTAAAATTATATACTAAATGTGTATTTTTAACAATTTTATTAGAAAATTTAAGGAAAAAACTTTCATTTTAACAGATTTCTTTTCTTTTCTTTTCTTAAAAAAGTTTAAACGAAAATCAAAAGAAGAAAACTTCAAATTAACAAAAATTACCTACCTTCAAATTCTTTAAAAAAAAATAACATAATATTATAATTATATATTTAAAAATAAAAAAACCAAAAAAAAACTTTACACTATAGAGTTTATAATAAGCTTATGTTATGTTATTGCCATTTATTTAAGAATTTTGTAAATTTAATTGGGTATTGTAAAATGCGATGATTCTATATATATTTTCTGAACATCTTGAAGTTTTTTCAAGAACTTGAACTTGAAAATTTTAATAGTAAAGGAAATTGGTACTACCAAAAATGGTATTAAATAAGTTAATTTCTTATATTTATACTGCCAGGATACGCATCTGTATTACAACTATATAACCAACAATAAGTTTAACTTTTAATTTCAATATGGGAAAAATAATTTATGTCCTTTTAATCGTTTTCCTTCAGTTAGTAGTACTATAAGCATGTTCAAAGTTCTTGAACATTTATGTTACAAATTTATATTGACACTTATTTTTAACATAATTTAAAGTTATGATTTATGTTATCATAATTATTTATATATGTACTGTACCATATAATAACAATACCATATACCAAAAAAAAAACTATTTGATATATAAATTTATCTTTTAGCTCTAATTCTTGAAAGATAATTTATCTCAGTGCACCTGTGTTTGATTTTTCTACACGTTTATTATATAATGTAATTATTTTTCCGATATTATGTGAAGCGCAGAAAAAAAGAGAATAAAAATATATACATACCTTTATAATGTAAAAATACAATGCACAACATCAAGTAAGCATATAAACTAACATTTATTTTAACTGAACCAAAAAATAAAATAAAATATATAATACATGAGTATATTTTTTTTTTGAAAACAAACCATAAAAAGAATTTATAATTTTAAGTAAATTTTTAGTGGAAATTCTGTTAAATAAATTTTTTGTAATGTAAATTTGTAAGGACGTTAAAATACACAAAAATATTCGTCCAACAAACAACCTTAATAAACAAACTAGATTCGTCATAATGTAAACAAGTGTTATAAAATTAAAATCTCAATGTAGGTAAACAAATGACTTAGAAAGAAACAATATTTTGAAATTTGAAATAAATATTTTATTGTAAATATGTAATAGTTATTTTGAAAAGATAATAGTTATTTTGAAAAGAATTGTGAATGATAAAAAAAAAAATAACATTTATAGATTAACGATAAGCAAATTGCATTTATAATTAATTATTAAAAAATATATTTTTTAAATCTATAATAAAAAAAAAATTACATTCAATAGATATTTATTAAAAGATGTATAAATTTAGAGTGCGTTCCCAAACTGAGACTATCTCAAAACGTGAAATATCCCTATTTTCGAAAGTAAAAATCTTTGTTTTTAAAAAATTGAGATAGACTTGATATTAAATCTCTATCATCTGCAACGTCTGCTTAAATTTTAGATTTTTTGTATTTTGAAAAATGAGGCGCACTGAAAAGTAGACATATAAATTGAGATTGTTATGGAAAATTTTAAATTTCCCTTTGAAGATTTTTAAAAAATAAAATTGCATTTCTGAACGATTTTTACGTCAAGAAACCTTTATTTGTAAAATAACAGAAGCTGTCAAATCGTGTCGTAGAAATCCTTTAAATTAAAATAATATTTCAGTTTCTAAAATAGTTGTTATAGTTTTGGGACCGACACTAATTTATATATAATTTAATAAAAATATTATGTAATTTTATATATATTTCTGTACAATAACATCAAATAATTAATAAGTTCTATCTTATATTTTTATGTTTATTGAATTTTTTTTTATTTTTTTTTTATTAAAGTTACCAAATCGCTAGGTTGGATACCTTTTATACTATAAGAAGTATGGATTTGGTAGTGAGGACAGGAAGTTTAGATGGGATTAAAAAGTGGGACAGTTAGTAGGTAATCATTTACACTTTTCTTAAAGCAGCGCAAGTCGTAAATCAAGCGTGCACCAGCTGTCGGGAACAACTTTAATGGGAGAGCATTCCACATTCTCGAGGTGCGAATTGAAAACGAATCTCCGAAGCTCGTTCTATCACATCTGGGAATTTTTACGAAATAAGGGTGTGACGTTGAAGCGGTACGTGTTTGGCGTGAAAATATTTGAAGTTGAGGAAGTAGGGCCTTTACTTCCAGGGAACACGTATCCTTTCCAACAAGGTATTTATAAAAAATGGAAAGTGAACCTACATTACGACGGTGGTTGAGTGAAGTTAATGAGCTGGTGGTTTGGTCATTGCTTATCAATCTAATAGCCCTTCTCTGAACTTTGTCCCGGTATTCAAGATGGGTTTTGGGAGCACCAGCCCATATATGCGAATTGTATTCTAATTTTGGTCGTATGTAGGATTTAAGATTATTTAAGATTATTTTTTTTCCTGACAAGTTCTATTTTGTACACTATTTTATCCTCATCGATGGTTTGCTGGCTTTTATTGACTTCTCTATGATTCTTCATGACTATGATCAAACTTTTAAAAAATAACTTTATTTTTCTAAAGCATCAATCAATGTTAAATTTCGAAGTAAATTAAAGAGCTTTCATTTTTGCAACTTTGAAACAATTTTGGATAAAACAATTTCAATTCAAATTTCTCAAACGACACCTACGTAGACTATTATTGAAGAAATTTTATAAGCAAATGATCAAATGTATCTTCACCTTGATTAGAAAATTATTTGTTCTTTTTTAAGTTTATTTTTGTTTACTTTTTAACGTTTCCTTTAAAATAGAAACAAAAATGTACGATATAAATAAATTTTTGTATAATAGAAAAAAAAAAAATGAACCTAATACAATGAAAACATAGAGTTTCAAAACCATAGTTCAATATATATAAATATATGTTACAAAGTTGTATAGTACACAACATTTATTCTATATTTTTTTATATTTAAAATTTTTTAGATTTTAAGATTTATTTTAAATGTTTTTTATTTATTATTTATTTATTTTAGATTTAGTGAAGGTGGTTCAGTGTCTTTTCCTATTGACATAAAAAAAAAAATATATATAAATGAATTTACAATATTAACAATAAAGTTTAAGAAGCAATAAGATAAAGCTTTATATTGAAATCAAATAATTATTGTTCAATAATAAATTCAATTTTTTATTTTTTATTTTATATTTATTTTATTAAAGAACCAGCTGGATCTGGTTCTTTTATTACAAGTCAATAAAAATAAAATAGAGAAATAAAAATAAAAATTTTGTGTTTATTTTTAAAAAAAACATTTAAATTAACTTTTTTACTATACATAATATTTATTACTATATATATATACTTTGAATCACCTAAAAAAAATAAAGACACAAATAAAATTAAAAAACAATTAACATTTAACGCAAAGAAAAGCAAAAAATTATATTTATATAAATTTATTAACATTAAACTACAAAGTAGCATAAAATCATAAAATTTAAAAATTTAAAGATACTTAATTAAATATAATTAAGGATGTTCACAATATAGAGCGATTATAAAAGATTTTGCGCGTTGTAAATATTACAATAAAAAAAACTCATTAACTCCTAACTCTTTTTGTACGTCATTAAGCACTATCGTTAAAATATCGAATAAAAAATACTAGTTAATCCATAAATACTTCAATGTTAAAAACAATTCGAAATTATTCAATGTAATTATTTCATGTTGGCAAATAGTAGACGAAACTGACAGATTTTGGTATCCAAAATTAACTTGGGAAAAAAAACTTAAAGCAACTAACTTGGATGAACCCTGCGTAAATAACTTAAACTTTATGAAATTATATGGAAGGTGCGCCGCCGTAATGCAAAAATTGCGTCAGTTCCGTCGAAAATCTAAATATATGATGAAAAAAATTTATAAACGATATGCGAAGATTTGAAACGTCATTCCACTCTAATCAGTGGCTGAATTAGAGTGCGTTCCATAAGTCACGATTTTACCTAAAACTAGCATCGGTATTCTTTTTTTGAGACTTTTGTATTATGGAACGAGGCGATTTGACAGCTAAAATTCTATATCCACAATAATTTCTGCAAACAATCGTTCCGAAACTCTATTTTATTTTTAATAAATCTGTAAAGGGAAATTTAAAATTTCCCATAACAAATCGTTTTTTAGGACAACTTTTAAGTGGTCTTAAACTCACAATCTATAACATATCTACTAATTATTAGCAATTATCTTTCTTTTTTCCGAATTCATTATTGTTAATATTATTTGACATTAACTTTTATAGTTATTAGAATTCTTAAATTTGTTTAAAATAAAATTATTTTACAAGAAAGTATTATTTATTTATTTCTTACTATATACTTTATAATTTTATGTAGGTTTTACGAAGGTTTTATATTGACATACTACTATAGTCGGCAACAGTCGGGTAACCAAATTAACTTGATTTTTGTATTTATTATATTTATTTCATTATTTTCAAATATTTCTTTTTCATTTTCAATTTGAAATAATATTGATTTCTGGAACTTTGTTAAAAATGTAAAAGATGAAAAATGACGCATTAAAAGATATGCCCTTATAAAATTAATGAAGTATATGATCTTAGCAGATTTAACCAAATTAAATGTCAAATCGGTTATTTTTCTAGGACAGGAATTTTTTGGCTTGCAGAAAAGGGAAATTCTACGTACAAGACGAAAATACTTATGGAACGCACTCTTAGTGGACGAATTGCCAGACATTATAATAATTAATGTAAACACAATACATATTAAATTTATGTTGTTCATAATTTGTTTTTTAATTTATGCTACTTTTAAAAGAGTTAGGATTATTGAGAAAAAAACAAAAAAAAAAAAATACATTTTTTTTTAAATTTATGTTTATTAAATAAGATATTCGGAATTGTAAAATTTAATAAAAAAAAAATTCTTAAGAATGCGGTTATTTAAAACTAAAAAGAAAAGATTAATTTAACATAAATTATATAATTAAAAATTTTATCCAGTTGCTCAAATTAGTGGCTGTAATTAAAAAAATATATATATAAAATGTATAGTAACAAACAAACAAACAAAAAAAAAAATTAATTAATTTAAATATATAAAATACATAAATATATATTTTGAATAATATTATTTAACTTAATAAAATTGATAAAAATAAATATTTTGCGAAATTATTTAAAATCTTTTTCAAAATTCATTATGGGGTATTTACAAAAAATATTTGCAAAATTAAAAAAAAAAATTAAATAACTACATTTTACTAAAATAACTACATTTTAATAAATAAAGATTGTTTGATGATCTTGAGATATAATTAAATAAAAAAATTAATTTTTTATTGAATGAACATTAATTCAAAATGTAGATTAAAATAAAACATTGAAAACATTGAAAACATTGAAAACGTTTTGAGAATCCGGATGTGAGAAATGTTGCTATAACCAATTTAGGTCTATTATCTTAAGCTTGAATATTTATAAAACTTTAAGAGCTCTTCAATCCTTCAAGAATTTTTTGATTTCATAAATATTATTATTATTATCGCGAAATTGACTTTCTAACATCTTGATGATGATGATTTCTTAAATTTTTTATTTAAAAAATATCTAAAAGTTTTTATTTCCATCAATAATACACAATAATACTTTCAGTTTCAGAAATAGCAATAAATTTCGGAAAGTTTCATTGTTTTTTTAGCCCGTTTTCCCTCAAAAATGAAAAAACGTATTATATGTTTTGAATTTACATCTGTTCGTCCTTAATTTTGTTCACTTTCATCTCGATTTTCACTTCGAATTAAAGATTTATCATTTCGTGTTTCGGAGTTACAGGCTCTAGCCAGCCAAGCGTTTAAATAATTTTCCTATAAATTACGATAGATTGTTATATATGTACATATACATGGTTTTAATGGATTTCGACTAAAAACAGTGTATTGGGTGGATAGATGTCTATTAAAGGAAGTTAAAAAATGGGTTGAGCCTAATGACTCGTACTGATAACATAATACTTCTAATTATGGTTGTAAAATTCTGTAATTTTTAAAAACATATGGTTTTCAATTTTTCGTTTTTTTCTATTAGTTTCCGGAAAAAATAAATTAATTCACAAAAAAAATTATTTGAAAAAAATTAAAAAGGTTTCTGTTTAATTCAAAAAAAATTTTTTTTGGATATTTAATATAAAAATTCTCAATAACCCGGATTTCGACGTTGTTGTCAAAAATAATTATGCTGCATGTAGGAACCATTTTGAAGATGTTTGCTTTTCATAGTTGTACAACTCTACGAGAAAACTCTTAACCAACAATATTCCTAAGATTAGATTCTCTGGAAAACTAAGCATCTAATATTATTCAAAAAATATGTTAATTTCTTAAATATTTTAGTGAAAATGTAGAAACATTATTTTTTTATTTTAATTTACAATAGTTTATTCGTACCGTCCAAGAATTGAATTGATAACTCGAACAACTTTTCAGTAGACCAAAAAAAACTGAAAAAATAGTATGTTTTCTTTAATGATTATTGGAAGGAAGGAAACTTTTCTGAAAACCTCTTTAATTATGAGAAAAAATAGTCGTCAAAATCATATGGTTTTCAATTTTCTATTCAAAAAATTACAGAAATTTTTTTGTATAGAAAAAATACATCATTAGAAGTATAGATCTATTACGTATATTCTCGTACTAGGGTTTGGATTTGGATGAAAATTGTTATATTTCTGCATATATTATTAAATTTTATGGGTGTAATGATATTGAAGGGACTCTAAAAATAATGTTTCGCCTTTGATTGTATCCTAAACCATACTTAATTTATGAGGAACTTTTCTTTTTTATTTCTTGTAAGTTTAATATATTTTTCATTTTTATACTAAAGTCTCGTCCCTAAAAAGGGTAATAACGTCGTATATACCTTATTTCTTTATTACATCTGAATTGAATCTATAGTTATGATATGTAAGAAAATGTATAAGAAACTATATTATTATACTATGTCCTCAAAAAAACTAAATCTAATACTTACTTTAAAGACAGAAAATATGAATTCCAAAAATATGAAATAGTTAATTAAAAATTCCAATGTTATCATATAAATCAATAATTAATAAGATATATATGTATTACTCTTTGGTAAATACCCCTAAAAATTGATTTAAATTAAAGAAAAAAATATGAATAAATAAACATAATTATAAATATATTCGATGATTTATTATGTAAATAACCTTAAAACAAAAATTTTTAATCAATTCAATAAAAATATCTTAACATTCATACTTTCAAAAATGATATTTACTTTATATAATGATGTATGAGAACAATCAGCAAAATTTCGATATATATTTAAAAAATAAAAAAACAAAAAATAATTAAAAAATATAAAAAAAAAAATAAAGTAGTACTTATATTTAAAAATAAATAAATTTGTTTTAATTTTTATGTTTTCAGTTTGAAACTATTGTCTTGAAAATATAGGATTGGTTTGCTTTTTATTTCAAATATAGAAATTCTGGCAACGATTATTTCATGTGATATTAAACCTTATATATAACCACCACAGCCTTACATATAAAGTCTTAACAGATTGAGAAAAATAAATACGATTCGTTCCCAAGAAACACATGCAACAAAAACATGTATGCAACAAGCTCTTTTCTAATAATATGGTGTGAGTTTATAACATAATTATGTGTACAATAAATTTTTCTCATTTTTTGTGAGCTTTTTTATGCAAATTTTGTATTGAGTCTAAAAGAAAGAAATCATCAAAAAGAACATAGTACAAATTTTATGTTATTATTTATATGGAACTAATACAAAATCTGTGTATACATATGTAGATTAGAAACAAAAATTTCAAGCTCCCTTGAAGTTGCAGTAGACAAATCTGTTGAACCACAAGTTCGGGGTAAGTTGCATTTTTGAATATAATCTCCTTGAGTCGTAGCTTTTGTGAGTTCGTTTAAGAATTTTCGTTTTTTTTCTGATATTATGTACAGGAAATTTTAATTATTTATCGTAAACAAAAATTGCATATACACATCATTTGAAGATAAAAGAACAATCTAGATGTGGTTTTAAATAATTGTGGATGTACATATTACAAGCATAGTATTTTTTTAAAATTATATTCTGGAAATGTATCCTTAAAAATAGATAAAATTTTTTTTATTTTTTAAATGTATACTTTTTATATAAATGTATAATTTACATATATAGTTAATTTAATATGTTACATATTTTTTGTTTTTTCACTTTAAGACAACTTATAGATTGCTTTATTATTAGATTTAAAATTTTGTTCATAAGCTTTAAATTTTTGAAAACTTTTATTTTGTTTTATTTAGTTTAATAAATCTTTATATCTTGAAATATTAAAATAAACTTAATAAATTATTTTTCTTTATTATAATAATACACCACGTAAAACTTTTTATATTTTTATAAGTTCAAGGAAAAATTTTTAATTGAGATTATTATATGAAAATCGAAAGATACGTCTCTTCTCTTTATGAAAAATTAATTTCCATTAGGAAAATATAATATCAATTTATTAGTAGGAATAAAGTATTTTATTTATTATTATAATTATCTCTATATAATGGTTATAGTTGTTTTTACACTAGATTACTATCAGGATAAATTTACTCATATATTGTGCAATAAAGGAAACATTTATTTTCCTACATAAAATATTATAAGTAATACAGCAGACAAAACGAATAAAAATATTAAAATGAATTTTATAGACCATATATAAAATTATTTCCATTAACAATTTGTTAGTGTTGTCCTTAAAATACCTGAAAATACTTAGAAAAATAAGCAGATGCATATCGACGGGAATGAAATTAAAATTTTTTTTTTTTATTATTTATTTCCGCACTAACCATAAAAAATGAATTAAGTTAGAAAAAAGTATATTAAGTTCAAAGAATTAAATATTTATTTAAATTTAATCTTATGAAAATGTTGAAATGTTCGGTGAAAGCCACTTGTCCAATTATATAGTTGTACAATTTTCAATTTGTATACAGTTGTTTAATTGACCAGTTATACTTTCGGTTTATCCAACTGTACAGACTAATTCACCAGTTGGTCAATCCAAATTTATCCACAAGCACATTTTAGATTAATTGTAAAGTTTCTATTTAATCAAATTAATCATTTCTACAATTTTTGACCAGTTTTACAAGCTCTATTTGATTAAATTAATCGCTTTGTATTGTGCAATATTTGACCACTTTCTAAATCTCTATTTTATTGAAAATTAAATTTCATAAAGCGGTAAATGAGCTTTTTACCACTTCTACATTAAATTAAATTATAGAAATGGTATTTTGGATTGTACAACTGGTCAAAACTGGCGTGCATCCATGTCGCCCAAAATAACATAAAAAGGAAGAATTTAAGAATTTCACAAAATTATAACATAACATAATAAAATGAAACTTTTTACTAATTAAAAGAAGAAATAAATACATGCTTCATTTTTAAAATATATTCTTAATTTCCCTGAAAGGTGAATATCTATTTGACATTTTCAATATATACATAAATTATTTTATGAACTTATAGCTAAAATAAAAATAATATGTATAAAGTTATATCGCTTTATAAGTAATTATCGAACAAGTTCAATTTATGCTGAATTCCTTTTGCAATATAAATGCCATGAGAAAATATAATGGTATTGACATTTTTAAGTTTATTTTTGTATTTTAATTGAATCAATAAATATAAACTGTAACTGATTGGTAGGAACTTTACGTTTAGTGTGTTTTTGTTGTGTGTCATTTTAAAAGAGGAAATAGTCGTAGTAACATGTTTTACTAAAATACTAGATTAGTTTCTAAGGCGATTTATGTTAAAATTTTAACCACGTAAAAACTATTCTAAAAAAAATAAATATTTAAATATTGTATTTTTGGAATTTTTTTTTATGAAAAGCGCATTTAGAGAAATATGTTACAAAGTATAAAAATATTCACGAATTTTATTAGAAAAAAAATAGATCTTCAAAATTTTTATATTTTTTACAAACTATCATGTAAAATACCAATTTCTATGTAAATGTACCTTTTTCCTTTTTTTTTTATTTCATAGATACATCTACATTTTTATTTTTAACGTAATAGGATTTAAGTTCATTTTGACGTTATATTAAATATTTAAATATTCTACAAGTACAGTGCAAATATCCAAATATTTCCATTAAATATAGGGGATATGAATATATTAATTCCTATACGATTTAATACGTTGATGTAGAACAAAAAAATAATACGTGTATTCACAAAGTGTACATATATGTGTACATATATTTTATCCCTTTTATGGAAGTCATATGAAAATAATATAAAAAAAAAATAAAATACTTCCTTTCAATATATATGGAAGTAATTTAATATGCAAATTTTTTGATTCAACAAAACCAGAAAATAAATTTTTATAAAATGTAGAAGATAAGATAAGTTGTATAACTATACATAGTTGGTGGAAAAATTTGTATACTATACATGCATATTTCATATAAAAAATGATGATCTGTTTTATTATATACAAATGCACGTATATTCGTATATGTACATTTATTTCAATTTAAATTTATGAAGAGAATGTAATTATTTTTAAATGTAATTCATTAACTAGTAATTATTACAAAGAATCTGTAATTCAAATATTGTTAAATCCACTAATTAGTAGAATATATGAAATTAGAAAATTTATTATTAGAAATTTTCATCAAAAAATTTTGTATTTAAAGTAAGTGCATTTTATATGTATTACAAAAAAAATATTTATTTCAGAAATATGTATTATTATTATTATTATTATAGTTAATAATAATAGTTAAAAAAAATTATTTTCAAGGAAATGGAAAATTAATTAAAATATAATTGTTGTGAAGTCTCTATACAAATTACATAATCTGCGAAAATAATTCAGACCATTAGAGATGGAAAATTTATCATCCGAAATGTTGCCTTAGGAATAGAGAATTATTATTATTTTCAAAATACAACTTATTCGTTCTCATGTTTGGCATAATAAATTTAAATTATTCGTAAGGGAAGTAAAAATCTTAAATAGAAAGGTAATTTTAGGAAAAAAAAGAAATTCAGAATTTTAAATTTTTTATATGAAAGCTAAATAATGAAAAATATGTCAAGATAAATATAAATTACTTTTAAAATGTATATAATATGCATATTTTTCTGTAACATTTTGTGTTTAAATCTCAGATTACAAACTCATTTCTTATATTACATACATACATACAACATAATAATACACATACTTTTTTTTTCTTGATATTACACATTTTGTTTGGATTTTAAACATATATTACCTATGTACCTAAAATTTATATGTGTACACTATGACACATTTTATATAAACGAACTTTAGGTAGAAGTAAATATTTTTATTGATTCTTGATGAAGCTTAAATTTTATGCTTTCAATATTTTAGATTAAAAATTTACACTCGTTAAAAGCACATATTATGTTCTGAACCAGAATAAACCACACTATAAATTATAAAATAGATTAAATGAAAATATTTCATTCAGTTTTCATTATTTGAAGACATAATCGCCTTTGGCGTAATCCCATCTGTGTTTTTCAATTTTTTTTGTATCTCAAATAAAAAAGGAGCATTTTATTTTTTTGTATGTTTTTTTTATGCTCGTGAAAAAAAGAAAATCAATTTTATTTTTGAAAAAAAAAAAAGAAATATAAATTTTATTTCATAAATAGATGTTATATTTTAGCTTTTACAGAATAATTGATTCTGACTCTGTAAAAGAAAGGATATGTCAGGTAAGTTATGATGCAACATCTTTAATTTTTTTTTTCATAACTTAAAATTTTAAATCCTAAACATAGTTAATAAAGTTATGAAATATTGTTAAAATATATTGTAATTGAAAGAATACGATTTCTAATAATAAAAATGAAAAATACATCAAGATGTAATAGTTATACATATTTCGGTATTTAACTTTTTAGTCAGGAAAAAATGACTACAATTGCAAAAAGATTGATTAAGTTTAGATAATCTAATTTCGAAGAGATTAAATATCGAATTAGTTTGTTCGCTAACTAAACCATAGTTCTAAAGTTACTTAAAGAGAACTGATTGCCTAGGCGATAGGCCAAGCGAATACAAAATATATATAATTTGAGTCGTTGGTGGATCGGCAAACATCTAGGAACTAGTTCTAGAAAATTAAGGTTAAATAATTGTTCTCTTAGCTTATGCAGAATTACCAGACGATTATATAATTTATGATTCTTCTTAAAAATATATTTAAATTGCAATCTACGCCTTTCATTTATAATTTGATAAATTTATTAATATATATATGTCTTAAACGATTTTATCAAAATTTTTCATGTTCAATTATCTTCGATATCCTTTTTTTATGAGGAGACAAAAAAAAAAGAAGAATTTTCTTTTAAACTTTTCATCGCATTTCTGATAACGATGGAATAATTTGTAAATATTCATTATAGATGTACATAAAAAATGAATTTTATGTTATTTATATATACATATACTTTATTACATATAGGTGGTTAAAGTATGTTGTTGTATAAAAATCTTATAGTATTATATACTACATATATACAAAGTATTTATTTTTAAGTACGGTATAATAAAATAATATGCTGAAAATGTGTATTTATTTTGTTTGTAGGTATACACAGTACACATTATATACATTACACAACTATGTTTATAAAGATAGATACATAAAGATATGTATTATGTTCATTTATGCGGTTGTTATCATTTTCTTTACATGTGTATACAATATGATGTGCAAAGCCATGAACCTTTAGTTAGTTTTTGTTTTTATTGATCAAATTCTAAAAAATTTATTATTCATATTAAAGTTTTCAATTTATTGAGGTATATTATTAATGCTAGTTCGATGAGTAGGAAGTTTTTAATTTGAAAACAAGATTGAGAAATTTTTTATTATTTAGTAAGGGAATTATTTTTGCTAGTCGCGGGTTAAGTTTATGACAACTTGACTTAACCAGACTGACGGACGTCCGGAAATCACAGGTTTGCCCATATCATTAAAACTGGTGTAATTAAGTACATTAGATTTACTACTTTTAAGTACATTAGATTTGTAATTAAGTACATTAGATTTACTACTTTTAAATGGAATTTATATTTTTCGTGAGGTCGTCTGTAAGTGATTAAATATGATATGTTTGGCCCATTGCAGGATTTTCATAAATTCAATCTTGCAAAATTGGCTTGAATAATTTATGTTACTTTTATTTTATCGTAAAATAAAAATAAATAAAAAAAAAAACCAAATATGAATATGACATTCAACAAGTTATGTACATAACACTTGTTGTTTTTTATGTACATTATGTACATATAAACTTTTTTTTCTTTTCTTTTTTCATAAAAAGCCTTCAATTTAAACATTATTTTTCGTTACCATATATAATCAGTCATTATTTATCATTATTTGCTTTCTCTTTTACTCTTTCGCTTATCCTTGTTATACTAGGTATATACAAAATGTCCATCATAATGTATTTCAGATTATTTATTTTTATACACATAATATAGTGTGTACATAAATTACAAAAAAAAAAAAAAATTATATAAAAGCTGTTTTTTTTTTCGGAGAGAAAATATGAAAAACCAGAATATATCAAAAATGTTTTTCCAACACTTCTTCCCTTTGTCCTGTATACATATATATATTATATTATATATATATATATATATATATATATATATATATATATATATATATATATATATATATATATAATATACATATATATATGATCCTTAATCAAGGACTATAAATAGTTAGTGCAAAAAAAAAAAAAAAAATTCTGTAATAAATGAAAATTTAAACCAATACTGTAGAATGAAAAAGGAAAAATAATAAAAAAAAAAAAAATTTATTACAATTTTATTCTAGAGTTCATGGACATGAAAATAAAAAACCTAGAAATAAGATGTCATATGATCCTTTTTCACTTCTATTACCCCCCCGCCTGTATTTAAATTATTTTCAATTATAAAAGTGTATTTGTATGCATGTACAATATAAAAAGTTTAAGGACATTTTTCTCTGTAATATTATGTGTAATTAATTTATAAATTTAACAAAAAAGGCAAAAAAAAAAGAGAAATATAAATATTATAATTTTCTTCTCTCAACTGGTTTCCCAGCCAATTGTTAAATTGCTTATGATAGTACGTAGAACGCAAAATAATTATACTTATTTATAGAAAATATTATTATTATTATTATTATTTTTGTTTTGCATATTTTTGATATATGTATATGATGAACTACTAAAGATATTATGTAAGTATACATTAGAAGAATTCATGCTAGAAAAACATTAAAGAAATGGAATTTGAATTATAATAATTGATGAAAACTTAAGGTTCTAATGGTCAAAATTACAAAAATAGTAAATTTGCTAACTATTTTTTCTTTTATAATTAATAAATAATAATTCAGAACATCTAAATATTTAAATTGAATTGATTCAAAAGGATTACTTTTAATTAGATTTTATTGGTTTACTTGAATTTTCTTTTAAGCTTTGAAAACTTGAAATATTTTTTTTAATTTATTATTAGTGTATATTAATAATTTAATTAAGTTGAAAATTCTTTTATTAAAATTTGTATTTCAGTATTTCAGTATTTTCAATATTTTTTAATACTTTTGAAAAAAGCTTTTAATCCGTTTTCTATCAAAATATATGTTTCGATTTCTGTCTGTCATTTTGTTCCGCCCTGAAATACTTATAACTAGCAAAATATGCGATCGTATAATGACAAAGCATGAGATTTTCACAGTGCGGACTTTGAAGTAAAAAGCTGTCAACCGAAACATTGAAATGTCTTTCTTGAAAATTAGTAAGTGAGTTGATAGATGTTGCTTAGATCTCGATTATGTCCAAGGACACAGTCGTGAGGATTAAAAATTAATTTCCGCAAACAAAATTTTGTATATGAGTAGATGTAAATATGGAAAATGAAAGTACAACATTCGAACTCTTAATGCCTTGAGCACAGCTAATACCGCAAAGCAATTTTGAGCTACCGTAAAAACCGATTTTCTGCGTTATTTCTTATTTATTTTAAATAAAAATTATAAAAAATGAAAGATATTGATTTTATTGATTTTTTGTAAAAATAATTTCTTAAAATTATTTCATAATTAATTAGAAAAATGAATTTATTTTTTTTTTTGCTCCAGAAAGAATTGACTATGTCACACAATAATTTTTTTGTTTCTTTTGCATCGAAATTTGGTTTTGCTGCATTTTTCTGTCACAATCATATTATAAAAAAAACAAAAGCAGTTGTTTGCAGTTGATTTTTTTGCTTTCAGGTAAAATTAGCTGTGAACAGATTTCCGGAACATTCCTTCAAAAATTGCTTTGCGGTATTAGCTGTGCTCAAGGCATAACACATAAATTCAATTTTCTTAAAGGAACGTAGTAAAAATATTTCAAAATCACATAATTAATTATAATATATATATTAAAGTTCAACAAATTAATCGCTCGAGGTCAATGATATTTATTTTGGAGCCTTTTTTGTTTCAACTTTGAAAATGAAAATATATAATTCTTTTCGTTAAACTTTTTTCAAGGACAAAGGAAATTTTTAATTTGAGAGTCGGGAAAATAATAATAAGAATAGAAATAATTTTTTTTTTTTTCGCACTTTAAATGTATTGAATTTCCTTAAAAAGCTACCATTTTTCACACTTAGAAAATCTTTATGTAAAATTTCATAATAATTTAAATGTGAGCGAGCATTCAGTAATTTCCCTGGATATATTTTTTATTTCAAATAATTTTCTATTCAATGAATACAAATACTATGCTTTTACAGAAGCTTTTTAAAAAAAATGTTTTTCCAAGAAACATGTGAAAAATTAGTTGATATATCGAAAATATAATTATTGTTGTTAAGGAAATTATGCAAAAAACATGCGCAAAATTTTATGCCATCTGGCTTACAAAATTTGAATTTAAAATTTTTAAAAGTTTTACCAAATAGTTATTTACGTCGTCTGTCGTCGACGTTGACACTACAAAATTGATTTTAATGAAAATGTTTGTAATTAATAATTACTTAATATTAATCGAAATTATCAAAAGCATGATTATATCTTTTTCTTAATAATTTTAAAATTATGCATGCAAATGTTAAGTGAAAATTATTTTCCTTTAACTAATAATCAAAATTTTTATTACCTGTTGCAAATTTGAAAAAGCTTTTGGAATACAAAGTTTTCAAAACAAACACCTGTTACGAGAAAACAAATGAAAATGAAATAATTTTCAATTTGGTTCCATTGTGTAATATAAGCTTTGTACAAAAATGTTTTTATTAATTAGATATGTTTTTATTAAATATGTTTATAACTAATGTACTACTTAATCCATTTCAATTCTTTCAATATCAAAATGTGCTCAATCTCGTTCACTTTTCAACCTCGACTAAAAGATGAGATTCAATGATTTCGGATTTGGGTGTTAAGGGGTATCAATCAGCCAAGGATCGAAATATGAAATTTGCTTAAGAAATGTAGATTTATATAATAAAAACAAATTTATTAGTAACTATCGTCCATCATGTTTAATTCATTATGCGACAGGCTTAATTACTTAATTTCTGAAAATTTATCTTTTGTTGAATATAATGTATAGTAATTCTTATCTCTATGGAATGTTATGATATAAGAAATATCCGAAATAAAATTGAAATGAAAAACAAGGATCTTAATATACAATTTGTTGCGTTTTGCATGCTTTAATTCTTCGTTTTTTTTGTTTTGTTGTTGTTGTTGTTGTTAGCTTTGAGAGGATATTATGGAATAGAATATAACCCACAGGATATTTGTTATTCAACTTGTTACTTTTTGGATAACAAAAAAAAAAAATTTTTTTTTAGTTATTTTGGAATCTTCGTTGGTAAAACATCTTTTTGACGGAAATTTTTGAATAAGATCTTTGACAATTATTAAAAGAAAAATTAAATAAATTTAAATAAAATTAATTTTGGAAAAACAAAAAAAAAAATAAAGATCATTAAAACGTAAAAGAACAATTTTTTTTCTTTTAAAAGTCGGGAAATTTAAATATTTTTATTTAATTTATATTTATAATGTATGTACATATAATACATATAATTAAATATTAATTAACTAATAAGTTATATAAGTGTATGAGTGTTATAGTTTATCTTAATTTGTTAAATTAACTTACAAATAGATGAATCAAAATAAATATAAAATAAGTATATTGTAAAATTCATATACCTAGGACAAAAATAAAGGAATTTCAAATTTCTGGATGATTTCAAATTTTATTTAGAAAATTTAGAACATTTAGAACTTGAATAGATTAAGAATAGAATTATTTTTGGAAATTTTATTAGTTTTAACCGTAACCTTAACGGTTTGTACAGCAAGGCTTCTATAATTTTCGAGCAAAGTAAAAGTTTTATTATGGAATCTTATAATTCGACTTAAAAGATTCAATACATAATGCTTATTAGCCAAATATTAAAAACTTAAATAAGCAATGAATAAATTCGACTGAACAGTAAAGCTTATTGCTACTAAATTGCTTCTGGAGGTAGGAATAACTAGATATATTAGACGAAAGCTTAAAGAGTGAATTTTACTCCATAAATATTATTGTCAAATACCAAAATGTCGAAAAAAAGGGACATTTCAAATTCGCGCAGACGTAGTTTAATTTGTTCAAGAATTGCAAGAATAGGTAAAATAATTATTCTTCAATTTCAAAATATGAACTTCTTTTCTTACTGTGATATTGTTTTTGAGCTTAAGTTAATGTCTCTCTTTAATTAATAAATTAGTAAAAAATAATAATTTATTTTCACGTTAGAATGAAATGATTTAGTTTACTTATCGCTTATTCACATTTATTTTCTTTCACACTGGAAATCTATTCGGCGTAAATTATAAAGTTTTACATCAAATTATGCAAATTGCACAAAGCGAAAAAATCAACATTAAAATAAAATAACAAAAAAAAAGAAGAAAAACGATTAAATTTCAATAACGAAATTGTAGATACATTTATATATCTATATTTTTTAAATTCTTCATTATGTAAATTATATATTCTTGTTGATGTTTCCCCATCAGGAAGAATAATAATCCAATCGACTAAATTAGGGAAATAATAAATGTTTTCATAAATAAAAAAGAAGATATATATTTTGCTTTTACAGTTGGAATCATAAGTCAAGCAGGTAGTAAATAAGTTCGGTCTTTTTCAAGTTCTAAATAATCTAGTATTGAAAATATAACTCTCTGTGGCTACAGACAAGATAGTGCATCATAATAAACTTATTGGATTTAATTTATACTTTCAGATAAAATTATAATTATAATGATTGATTAAAAACCTTGAATAAGAACTACACAAATTTCAAGGAAATTCTTAGAAAAAAAATAAAAGAAAATTAAACAAAATAAAATTTTAATGTATAATAAATAATAAAAATAAATAGATTTTAATTAAATTTAAGTGATATTGTTTTTTTTTTTTAATAAGTTCCGCAAGATACTAATTTACAAATTAAAATTATAATATTATAAGATTTTGAATAAATTGATCTTTATAAAATAATATGTTTGAAATACAAAACAAAATTTAGCCTAAAAGTATATGTATAAATAAACTATATAAATTAAAACTACAACTACAAAAATTTTCTCGAAAATTTTTGGATTAAAATTTAAATGTAAATATATATAAAATTGATATTCTTTATTGCTGTCATTTTTTGTATTATACAAAAAAAAAAAATTATTACATAACAAAAATAAATTAAATATAATAATAATAATAGGGATTAAGTAAGGATTCAAAAAACATACATACATATATTTATATAATAAAACTAAAATTAATTAAAGAATGAAAATTTTGAAATAAACAAACAAAAAAATTGTAGTATTAAAAGGATCATTAATTCAAAATAAAATTACTAAATTGAATCAACAATAATATTAAAGGATTAAAAAAAAATTTTTTTGTTGTCTGGATTATATGATATCCGAATTTTATTAAATTTTATATTTATTTTTATTTTGAAAATTTATTGTAATATTTTTTTTTAATAAAAATTTTTATTCAAAAAAATAAAAATTAAAATTTTTTTTTATTGCAAAAAGCAGAAATATTACTTTCTGGGATATTTAGGGAAAAATTTTATTGTCACAGTAATATTATGTACACAATATATGAAAAAGGATTAACAACAAAAAATCCAGCACAATAGGTAAAAAAATGTTTTAGTATTAAATATTTATCAATAAAAAAACGGATTAAATATATTAAAGAAATATTTTTGAGGCTGAATAAATTATATTAATTTCATTGATCATGCATAGCTTGTCTTTTAATGGCTGAGAAAGTTTTGAGCTTTTACTCCCATTAAAATAATTTATTGCTAAGCTTAAATTTCAACCTGCGAAATTCAGAATCTTTGTGTGAGTTTGTGTGTGGGAAATATTTATATTACTTAAACTAAAATCTAGTTAAATGTCGATTTTATCGTGATCAAAATTTTGAATTTAATTTTTTTATATTCTGAGCAATAATTGATATTTTACGAATTTTATTGATTATTCGATGGAGCGTAATATTTTTACCATATCATGTTACTATTTTACATTTAAACTCTTTAATGATGCTTAGACTTAGATCTTCCAAGATGTCTTGTCTTCTAACATCATTTAAAAGTTACTAAACATTAAACTCTCAAAAAACATTAGACCGATTTGATGTTTTTCAACCAGGATTAAGTGATTGTTGAAAAATACTCTCAACAACACTATAAAAATAAGTAAATTTTGGGTCATCTCAAGTTGAAAAAACATTCAACTCGTTTATATCATGCTTAAGAAGTTCTCAATACACATTTAATTACAATTTTTTATTACTTTATTGTTAACGTAGTTAAAATAATAAATAATAATAAGTTTTAGTTTTGTATAGTGGGCAATAATGGGGCATATTAGGTATATATGGAGTTGCTTTCATAAAAAAAAAAACAAAAAATTAATTTAGGATATATTGAATACTTTTAAATACCTAAGTGTCCATTATTAGAAATTGTTTTGTAGAATTACAATTATTTTTCATTATTATAGGTTTGAATTAAACATTTATTTCACGTCTCAACATTATTTTCTGGAGTGAAAATTAAATATTTCCTTACATAATTATATATATAATATTTAGAAAATTATAGTTATATCTATTAGGTATAAATTTTATTTTTCTAAATAAGTCAAGAAGTCAGTCAAATAAAAGTTTTTATTTTATTTTGTTTATTATTATTAAACTTTAAAAAAAATTTCCTCGATTGATTCAAGGATAATTCTTAAAAAATTTATGATTTGTAACAAATTATGATTTAATTTTCAGCTACGGGGGGATATGTAGTGAACATTTTTATGCATAATTTTTGTATATATAAGCTTAACTGAATTATTAAAAAATAAAAATAAAAATGATAACAACAACAGAAAAATTCATAAAATTTCCATCAATAAATTTTATTTTTTATATACATATTTATTTTTGTCGTAAAACCAAAATTTTTGTTATTAGGACACATAAATTTATATTTTACGCCATAAAATATATATGTATGTATGTAGAAGGAAAATTGTTTACTTCAAATTTGGCATATTTTTATGAATCAATAATTTAAAAATTGATTTAATAAAATTAAGGATAAGGATAACGATAAATATATAAAAAAAAAAATTTTTATGGTAATCGTTTTTACACGGATGACTAGCAATGGCACAATTAATTTGTTTTTTTTTTATTATTCTTTTGCTGTTAAGAAAATAGATAATGAAAGAAACAATAATTTATTTACTTCACATTAATCTTAATTTATATACAAGAGAGTTCATTCAGACACGGTCTCAAGTTAAAGTCAATTGAAAAATTTAAAAATGTAATATAATACCAAAAGATGAGTTATATAATGGACTTCCAAAATGTTGCGGAATTCTTCATTAAATTTCCTAATTATGTGGTTATATTTCAAGTAATTTTTATCTGTTTTTAATATTAAATATACGAATTGGACATTTGAAGTTGTGTTTTGTATTTTGAATTATTTTCAGTGTTAAACCTTGCTCTCCAATTAATATTGCTCGTTGTTTTAATTTTGTATCTTATTGATGTACTTTTAATATATACCTTCCACATAGTGTTCTCGAAAAACTCAAATCTAAAAATTCTATCTTTTTAATTTATTTTACCAGGTTTTTTTTTTGCGTTCTCAAATAGAAAATGGTAAAAATTTCTTTTTCCCCGAAGAAATAAATTTAGATTTAACTTATAAATTTATTATTTTCTTTTATGTGTGCTAATAATAAAAGTAAATGACTTTCTTTAGTTTTATATTTAAATCTAAAATTATACCCTTAAGGAATTGATTAGACGTATATAATTTAGTTTCCTAGAGACCAATTTAAGAACTTCTTTCAGATACCAATCAGAAGTTTTTCTTATTGAAAAAAAAAAAAAATATTAAAGAAAAAAACTTTTTACTAAAAATCTAAGAAAGAAAAAAAAAAGCTCTTAATGATGTCTACAAAGGATTTTATAAATAAGTTTTCATTTTTCGTATCCATACAGACTAATAAAAGTGTCATCTTAATTTACAGAAGAAGAAAAAAAAAAACTTTTAAATTAATTATTCTGTGCTGTAAAGTTTTCTCTCAAAATTTTCCTAAGAATATAATTTCATTAAGGTTCAAATAGCTCTAAAGTTGATTTCTTTTTTGTAGTGAATCGTTCCAGACATAATTCAATTAAAATAAAATTGTTCAAAAATCTATCATATTTTTTGTAAAATAATGTTTTTTATATAAAAATAATAAATATAAATATTAGGTGAAATAATGGCAGATAATCTTTTTATATAAAATTATGATTTTGTTAAAAAAAAATTTCTAATATAAATATATCTAATTTTGATGTACTTAGCTTGCCTACAAAGCTTATCATCCA
This sequence comes from Hybos culiciformis, assembly GCA_964007475.1. NCBI lineage: Eukaryota > Metazoa > Arthropoda > Insecta > Diptera > Hybotidae > Hybos > Hybos culiciformis. The sequence goes on along the minus strand of OZ023275.1, from coordinate 14,808,230 downwards.
TCATCACCATTATTTCTATTTATATATTTCTTTTTGTATATGTTAAGTATATCTATATTGTTTCTAAAATTTGCTGTCATTTCCAAAAAGGAGCATTCGAGTTTCTTATAACTCCTTTGAGGTGCACGCACACTGTCTAAAATCATCAAGTCATTTTTGTGACCACAGAAAATTCATAATGCTGGTAATGCCTAAACGAGCATTCGAGTTTCTTATAACTCCTTTGAGGTGCACGCACACTGTCTAAAATCATCAAGTCATTTTTGTGACCACAGAAAATTCATAATGCTGGCAATGTCTAGAAACCACAAACTTTATTTATTAATATAATTATTACATTTTGTATTTAAGTAAACTTAAGAAATTAAATTAGTTCTCTTTTGTCTGAAATTTGTTATTCAGCAGACTTGTAAACATTTACTACACCACCATCAGAAAAATATTTGAAACAAAAAATATAATTTTATTTATATTACTCAATTTTAATTAAAAAATATTTTATTTTAATAAATAAATATTCATAATAAAGTATACACCAAAAGTGTACACAATCAAGGACATAACATTTAAAATTGCTTAAATACTTATTAAAGTTTTTTTATATTTTAAATACTTGAAGAAAATTGGTATTAGGCATTTTAAATTTTGTTCATAGATATTTTTACCTTTGAACTATTTTTATTTCTATATAAAATAAAGTTTGAAATTATTTTTTTTTTAAATAAAAACAACTTTATAAATGTTAAAAACATTAACAAGTTTTTAGATTTTATTTAACGTAGGCTAGGCAAGGCATATAAACTGTACATAAAGCTAAATATATAAGCTTTGTGTAAATAACCAATTAAAATTAAATTAGAATTAAAAAATTTATTTTCCAACTTTTATACTATCAAATTCTTAACAAAACTTAAAGTTCAAAATAATTATATTTAATCACTGACACATCTATAAATTTACATGACTGCTTTTAGAATTGTTTCGCTTATACCTTGTTCGCACTTCAACATTTATCCGGATAAATAAGTGGAAATTTCCACTTTCTGAAACTACCGTTCGCACTTGAGAAATGGAAAAAATTTGACAATTCTAGAAAAAACATAAATAAAAAAAGAAAACAACTTTCAGTTACTTAAAAAAAAAAAATTTATTATGAATTTTCAAAAATAATTTTAAAATTAAATTTCACTTTTTGTTGTTGGTTTTCATTTTTTTGACATTTTGACACAAAATAAACCGTGCCAACCGTACCAAATCTATCAAAAACTAGCTAAAAGGAACTAGCTAAGTGGAAAAATAACTGGAAATTAAAATTACCGGAAAAATTTTTTGTATGATAATATCCACAAAGTTTCCGGAAAAATCGAAATATCCGGAAAAATATTGAAGTGCGAACAAGGTATTACACTAAGAAACAGAAAATGTAAATTCTAAGAAATTTATAAAATCTTATAATTTCACTAATATACTACTAATGACGGTACCGGCAAACAAAAGCTTGGAAAAAGATAATGAATTTATTTCAAACACTATTCGAAATCCAAGCCGAAAAGGGTTAAATTTCTGTATATATAATTTTTTATAAATAATATCATTGCTTTTGTGAATGAGAGAAAGCTTACAAAATAAATAATGAAATATTATTAAATGAATAAATAATTCAATAAACCAAAATGAAGAAAAAATAAAGTCTAAAAAAAAAAGAAAAATTGAAATTTATTGACAAAAAGAAAATAAAAAAAATAAAAATAAAAAGAACAAGAGAGTTGAATTTTATAAGAATATTATAACAAGAATGATTTTTTCAATGAATCAAAAGTGATATTATATTAAATCACGACATAACGAAACAAAAACAAAAATTTTGAAATTTTTATTCTGTACGGTATATTATATAGTTCATTTACTATGTACTACTGTGTTGCCGCAAGATTAATTTTTTATGCTGACACGATACAAAATGTTTTTATCCTGGAATGAAGAAATTATTTCTTGTACATGCTTCTTTTTTTTTTTTTTTTCAGATATTAAGATTATCTCAAATTATTGATAACATAAACCTGCAGGGTCAACATAACATGACTCTTGTGTCACGTACTTTTAATGATATAATGTACGTTACCTGAGTTTACAATTTTTCCTAGAAAACAAATTAACTATACAATATTATTTATAGTTTTTATTTTGTTTATTTTTTTAATAATGGAATATTTTATTCTACATTCTTTGTATATATTTGACTAATTGACGTAACTTGACATTGGGCGCCTTGATATCTTTCCACACATTTTCTATAATAATAAATTTCATTCTTGAAATCAAATTTCATTTCTTCAATTTTATCAAGAACTTATGATGAAATAGTAAAACTTTTTAGATTCTTAAGTTTTGTCTCCACTTCAGGTTAAAATTAATATCAAACTTGTATTAAACTACAAGCGAATATACTACAAATTTTATGTTTACTTTGACGTGAAAAAAAAAAAATAAATTATTTATAAAATTTTCATACTTATTTATTTTATTTTATTTTATATTTACATATTTTTGACAACCTTTTGGTTTTTGGGGGTTTTTTTTTAATTTTTTATTCATGCAACAAATACTCTACAATTTTGAGTGAAAATTTCTTAAAAATTTTATTAGATTTTGCAAAAGTTTATTACAAAGAGCTTAAAATTTTTATACGGACGAAACTGGTTTAAATACAGAGCGAAGTTACTTTCGTGTGTAAGACACGTTTCACCTGAAGTGAAGACAGCACTTTAAATTATATTAAAAACTTTGTTTGTCAAAACTAATGTGAACAAATTTCTCCGATTATTGTCTAACAAAGCTTGTGTATATTCTGGGTTCGATGTGAATTATCATGTGTTGTAATGAATCTGAATATATTAATAATGGTATATAATGAATGAGTGAAAATGAAAAATAACTTTTATATGGTTTCAGGCTGAATGAGGTTAAATAAGGAAACTGTATCTATATTTTTTCCTATATATAGAAAAGCATGTTATAATTTGTATTAAATTTAGTTCGCAAGAAGTCTATCAATATTTCTTAGAAAATTAAAAATAGAATTTAATATACCATTGTTATACAATTTTTATCATAGTATGTACAACATTATATAATTATGCACAATCCACCTATTCTTAGTCTAACTAAATTTAAAAAATGGGAAAAAAATAACAACTTTTATGTTTTAAATTTCCCTTAGCGCATTTTCCATACTTTAATCAGCTTCCTTTAGTTTTTTTTTTCTTTTATTTTTCTCATTATAAGTATCGATTTTACTTTGATTTCTTGTTAAAATGAAAATATCCACTTAAAATTTGTTTTAAAGCTATTTGTTCTATGCAAACTAAATTTGCATTTTATCATACCATTTTGATTTAAGAATTGGAATAAAATGTAAATTTTTCAATTTTCTTCTTTTTTATTTTTTTTTTTGTGCCCTCAAGATAAATTTTATGTGCTGTTTTTATTTTGAATAAAAAATGTTGGTTATTCATAACAAAGTGAAAAAAAAAATAAAAAAAACGAGAAGATTCTTCACTTCACTCGCTTATTGAATATATAATTTATGTTTATTTATTAATAATTAGTATTTTATTCAAATCTGTTTTTTTTGTTGGTCTTAAATTTTTTTTTTTTTTCATAAACCATAAATAAGTAATTTAATTAATTTTAAATTATAGTGACAAAACGGTGAAAATTTTTGTTTTAAAGAAGCTATATAATATTTGCTTTTTTGTTTAACGTTAATGAAATTAAATTAGCTAATTAGCTAATTTTATCAAATTATATTATATTGGAACATTAAATTTCTGTACCATGTATGTATAATAAAGGTACAACCGATGAATACAACTCTATTTTACTATTGTAGAATTTTAAAGAAGATTTCAAACAGTTTTCATTCAGAAAGTTTCGATCTCATCCTGTAATGACTATCTAATTTGCTTAGTTAAGATATTTCCAGTTCTCGTTTAAGAAATAATAAAAAATATTGAATATATTGTTTATAAAATTTTTGAGAAAATAAAACCTCGACAAACATTGCCGATTTTTGATATTATACTAGTTATTATTACATTCTGCAACAAGTTCACTTACATAACTGATCATTTAGTGAAAAACATTCTGAAACTTCATATTCAGAATTAATTATGAGCCATATAGCATGATATTTGATGAATGTTTCGCTTAATGGAGGCATTAGAGGATTTAGGGGAGGCAATAGAGCGTCTGTCCCTCTTCGAGCTTCAAAGTATATAAGTATTTTAATAAAAAGAGATACAAATTATACAAATTGTGATACATTAAAAATAAAATTTTTGTGCGATTAATTCTATTTGCGCTCCTGCAGAGATAATTTCTTTATTATCTTTCCTCTGAACAATTTCTTTATTATCTTTCCTCTGAACCTCCTTTTTCTGGAAAAATTTTCAATATTTTGGTAGAGTTTATCAAAATTCTGTTATTTAATTTTGCTGTCGAAAATTTATGGAATTTTTTAATTATAAAATCTGTAGCGGAATTTTCCTTGTGGTTTTTTCGCTGCACTGCGGCAACAATATTGATAGATTTTAAATAGTGAATATTATTAATATATGAATAGAAAAATAAATGTTTTATAATAATAATTATAATAATATTTTGTTGTCATAATTTGCTTCAGCAGAATACTTTTAGATCACAACAATAATAATATAATCTGTAGTTATTTTAAACGAAACAAAAACTGCAAGAGATAGATAAAATTTTTATTTAATAGAGAAAAGATTTTCATGATATTTAATTAAATTCTATTTTTGAACACGGTTGTTTTGTTTTTTTGTTTTTTGAAAATAATGAAGGAATTTTTATTTTAGTTTAATGAAAATAAACTCCTATAGAACAAATTTTTATTAAATAAATAGTATGTATTATAAAAAGTAGGAAAACATATGTACAACACTGTCTGTAATAAGTAGATTTTTTAGAATAGAATTTATACTTAATGAGTTTGAATATATTTTGCTTAATTTATGGCCGGGAAAAATATTTTATTTACATATTTTTAATTCTAAATAATTTAAATAGAAATTTATTTAAAAATAACTTTAAATTTATTTTTATTTTTATTAGCCATACATAAAAACTTATATAAATAAAAAAAAAAAGTATTTCGAAATATTTTAAAACTGCTTGAAATTTTCTTTAAGATGCAAATCCTAAAATTTTATTGAATGTGGAGTTGCTTCATTGCCTTGGGCGAAAATGTTCGTTGTTGAAGCTCTTATGAAAGTATGCTCCTGTTTAAGTTCTTATGAAAGTATGCACGAATTACGCCGAAGAACTTCATATTAATTTCTTTGAGTTCATTAACTATAGTTAGTTATGTATACATCAAGTTTATTATTTGTTTAATTTTTCGGGAAAAAGTCAAATTTCCATTAATACAAAAAAATTGTTCAAACAATGCAATCGTATATAAACGATGTATCGTCCTGAATGTTATCCTTTTTACAAGTTTTATAAATTTATTTAAATTGTTTTAAATTGAATTTTCTTAAAATTCCGTCCCAACACATTTATTTTATTAATAAGCTGAAGAATTTTCATAATGTTTATGTTTTCTCATTCCAAGTACATGAACGGTCTAGCAGGTTAAGGGATATACACTTCTTATCCTTAAATTTGAATATTTTTTCGTTAACATAAAAAGTTCTCTATTTGGCAACAAATTATCCACATCATTTTATGTTCCTACACAAAATAAACGTTAAGGTGGTATACAAGATTTTGAAATAAAGTTTTGTAAAAGAAATTGTTAATAGTCAAGAGGATTTATTATTATTGTTTGCTTTAAGGACACCAATAACTAATATAAAATAATATAATTTTCTAGATCTAGATACTTATAATATTTTTATTGTAATTTTAAAGGACTTTCTAAATCATTATGTGTATTTAGTTTCTCAAATTAATAAGGTCTCAAAGTTCAGAATGTGTAAAAGTCTGAGAAGTTGAAGACTCAAGCGAATGCTAAAAGTGAATTCTGTGAGATTGATGCTTATCTGCTTTCTAGTAAACTATCTTAAATTTAAAAGCATTAAAAGCTAAGTGAAGGATCAACCACTACTAGTTTGTAATTTTTTATTATTGTTCTCTAAGATTTGACTACCGTTGATAATAATTAACTATAGAAATTTGTTTAAAATATTCCTTTTTTTAACATTAATATGGATAAAAAGGATTTTCGTAAAGTTTATTTATCTGTAATCACGAATTAGCATCTATCATACATGTGCCGAAGCTCTTCATTTTTTTATTTTATTATATTAAATATTATTAACTTATTTTCTAACCGAAAAAATCTTTCCCTTGTTTATCTTATACATGTATTGACCGGACCAATTGTAAATTATGCCAAAAAAAGGCAATTTCATTTTTTTTTTCAACAAGGATTTTTAAACTATATCAAAAATATGTATTATAAATGTATATGTCTATGTTTATCTACAAAATTAACCAAAAAAATAATTTTAAATAATCCTTAAATGTTATTTTATTTTATATTAAGAAATTTTGTTTATATTATAGCATTAACAAAAAAAAAAAAAAAAAAGGATACTGAATTATCTATAGGAATTTTAATGAAAAAAGGAAGAAAAAAAAAATTATTTCTATTTGTATTGTTGACTTCTATTATTTGACTTTTACTTTTTGATAAATAAAATAATATAAATATTGTACGAATACAATTCTGGCCTTTATATTCAGGCCTTATTTATTCCCATTAAATATTTAGTAACTGAAAAAGACTATAAGAATAAGAAAAAAAAAATAAATATATGTATATTTGTTAATTTTATTCATTATGTTAATGAAATCATTGAAATTTTTGGGATGGTACACATTATGACTTTATCTTTTAAGAAAATAATTCATGAAAAGATCTATTTTCTTTATATATAATATACTATACATGTATACATACATTCTATTATATTTGTATAGTAATTTATGTAAATCTGACAATATTTTTTGAACCATGTAGTTTTTTATTTTCTTAGGTAGGTAAATGTTTACTTTACAACGTTTATTATGTGTATAAATAAAAATACAAAAAATTAACACATGTTTAATTTGTACATAATTTGTCAAACATTATGTTGACTTATAAATTTTTTTCAATAAAAATTCAATAGAAAAATAATTAATGCAATTTTTACTTCAGTTTTGTATACCATTATCACAGCTATAATAAAAGTCATATTATTAAAATTTTTATTATTACAAACTGAGTCATTGTAATGGGCCCTATGAAAAGATTAAATTTTCTTTGCTTAGTAATTCAAACTCACGATCTAAAAAGAAGATAATTTTCAAAGTAAATTTTCACAAAATTCTGCGAGAAAGAACAATTTTGAAGAGCTCTTTAATAAAGCTATTTTAGTATTCGTGTTTTATGTCGTGTACCTGACAGCTTTCACAAGAGTATAAAATAATCTTTTGTAGAGCTAATTTTTTGCTTCATAAGAATAAGTTATCATATTTTTATTATTCTTTTTATGTGTTCGAAAAAATATTATTTGTGAATGAATACCTGTTACGTGATAAAATTAAATTATTTTATTCAAATTCGCCTTAATAAGTGGATTCTTAACGTGCTTAAGATGATACTTAACTAAATTATGAAACCTAGTAAAGAATATTGAAGTATTTACTTACTACTTAAGAAATAAAATTCAATAACTATATGATTTTTTATTTAAGAAATTTCATGTTTTATTTTTATAAATTTTTTATATATATATATATATGTATATTAATAAATATTATTTTGTAAATAAATATTTATAAAAATAAATTGCTTTTTTTTCGTATTTCCTTCTGGCAAATCTTTTTAATATATACTTTTTTTTTTATTATTAAATTAACTCATAATCGTATAACCTTGGTGTACAATATGATTGATTGATTATTATTATTGTTGTTGAAAACGGTTTGGTGTGAAAAAAAAAAAAAAAAATCTTTAAAAATCAATTATTGCGGTCTCTTGAGCCTTAAATCTATATTTTATTGCAATCATGACACAAAAAATTAAAGTAGTTAAAAAACAATTTAGGTAATTTTGTGTCAAAACCAAAATTTTGTAATGTAAATTATTGTGAATTTTTTTTTGTTTTTGATTTCATATGGTTGTGGTTGTATATTGATTTAATATGGAAGTTTGGTACTACAGATTAAGGGGTAAAAAAGTTAATACATACTTGTACAAAAATTTAATCATATAAAGAAGGAAATATAAGTAACTAGAATTGAGAACATATGAGGAGTGCAATTTAGTGAAAAAAGTATTATTAATTTAATTAAGGCACAACGAATGCAGTGGGCAGGTCATATAAGTAAAAGTAAGAAACCCAACCCAGAAGCTAAAAAAGTTAAGACAAGATGGGTAAATGGAGTAGAAGCAGATGCTAGAATACTAAATGTTAGAAACTAGAAGGAAGCAGCTAAAGGCAAAATTGGTTACGGAGACCAAAACTCATAATGTTTTGTAGAGCCAAGGAGTAGGAGCAAGATAATTATGTTTTACATATATACATAATTATGTTGTTTATAATTAAGATATTTTTGTTCTTATTATGTATCCGAGTTTCCAACATACATTGATCATTATAAGGTTTAAAAAATCATAATAAAAAACGAAAAATTGTCACTTCCAAATTGATGATTGTGAATTAATAGTAGATTACAATACATGTTAGGAAAATTTGTTATTCTTGCGAGTTGTGTATACATACAAACACATAGACACGAGTCATGTTTATATCACGAGACCGAAGGTCGAGTGATATAATATTGACGAGTGTCTATGTGTTTGTGTGTATACACAACGAGCTGTGTAACAAATTTGATTAACATGTATTGTATACTGCTTTAATGTGCATGGGAGAGGTAGTTGCAAAGAGAGAATATAGAGATAATTTATAATAAAAAAAAAAGATAAAAGAAATGGAGGGAAATATTCCACGTTAATCATTCTTTAATTTCCCTTTCTTTTGCAGATAAAAGAGGATTTGGGAAATATTCCACGTTCATTCTTCTTTATTTCTCTTTCTTTTGCAGATAAAAGAGGATTTGGGAAATATTCCACGTTCATTTTATTCATTTTATTTCTTTCTTTTAGAGATAAAAGGAAAAAAGAGAAATATTGTGAGTGTGAGTGATATTATTTTTGTTTATAGTATTACGCAGTTCAAAATGAAGAATGTAAATACAATATAGAGCAATGTAAATACAATTTACATCACAGGGAAATGTAAAATCAATTTACATTCCTCTATAATTGCATGTGTATTGATGCATGTAATGGACCATTTACCGAGCTAAATTTGCGAATGTAAATACAACTTACCGAAGCCATGCGCATTAAAATTATTTTTATTCATTAAAGATTCTTATATTATAAATAACTTTCATTCTATTTACTGCTTCAATTTTGTTTTGATAGTGTTTTCAGGGTTCAATATTTTTTGAATCTTGTTTCCTTACGAAGATTATTTCATAATTTGCATAATAAAGTATAAACAATTTTATTAAAACTCTCACAAAACCTGCCTATTTAATTAATTCCATTAAATCAAATGTATAGGGTGAAGATTTTATTATAAGTTATTATTGTTTGTAGAATATTAAACATTATACCTAGAAGATGAAAAAAATTTAAATATTTTTTTGAGACTAATTTTTTGTAAGAAATTTATATTATGTAAATTCAAATTTTGGGGGCTCATTAATTTGTTTTTTTTAAGAAATTTAAAAAAAAATATATTTTAATATTTTCGCTGCTCCGTATATAAATTCAGGTTTAATTTTTGATGTACAAGTTCTTCTGAAAATCTTTTATTTAACATTTCTGTAAGTAGGTGAATAAAACATTGTTTTTGATTGATATTCTTGTTTTTTTGGTAGTATTTAAAAAAATATCTTTTTTTCTACGGAAAAATATAGGTGGGAATATAAAAGTGCTTATGAAGCCTTAGATACACCCCAGAATACGAAATTGTATTTTTTCACTAATTTAAAAAACAAAAGTCACAAATAGGCGGAATATATTTCAACCACTCATACTCATACAAGCGCTAAACAATAACGATTTTTTGAGTTCCCCACAATTCTACAATTGGTATTCACAGCGTTTGGCTTCTCATTAGTACTACCTATATTTCAAATTTAACTCATTTATTTATATCGAAATATTTTATTAATATCAAAAGGTGAATGTGAAAAATCACTTTTTACATTTATTATGTAAAAATAGTATATATAAGAAATTTTCGAATTTGACATCTCCCAGGTTGTAAATTCTCGATTAATTTGCACTTTATTTATAGAGAAAATGAGGAAATATGATAATAATTAATAAGAAAACACATGCATTATATGTTGTAATTAAAATATGACAAAAATAACAATTTTCACGTATTTTGATATTTTTTGTATCCTTTTTCTATACGAATAACAATATAATTCTATATTAGCAATGACCTCGACCTTATTTCCCTAGATTTTATTAACTATACTTTGCTAGAGATTTAATTTGATATTGAAATGTAAAATATATATACACATTTGAACTAATTGACCGTAATTTACAAGATATTTTATTGATATCAACAGAAATTGAAGATAATTTTTCGTTTTTTCTGTACTTTTAGATAGTTTACCAAATAAAACTATTTTTAAATTTTTATTATTGGAAAATCCTTTATTTGTAGAAAATCCTTTATTTGTAATCGGTCATATGAAGGATTCTAACTTCGAAACCTGCAATCCTAGATTCTAATACTTAAATCACATAATTAGATGTACGAACATTAGAAATTGGTCTAGTATAGTTTAATAGTTAAGTTTTAGTTAAGTAACTATATAAGCAATTTAGTTTTAGAAGGATAAAAAAAATAAATATAGATTATTTTAAAATTAAATTTAAGCGCAACAAATGAAATATATAACATAGACCATATTGTAAATAGCAAATATTGAGAATGCACATACAAAATTTATTTGAGATTTTATAATTGTGGTTTAAAAACTTTAATATAGATTACCTAATTGTAAAGTAGAAATAAAATAAAAAATATATAAAGTATACTTAAGTATACTTGTGTAGTTATTTTTTATTAAAAAAATAAATAAATAAAATAATTGAAATAAAAAATAAATAAAAATAATTTCACATAATACAACCTTTTTTTTTTAAATTCAAATAAGGATTGAATTGTTTTGCTGCACAAAGTTTTCTGCTTTGAGAATTATAATTTTAAATAATATTAAAAGGTTAATTTAATTTTATTATCCTTCTTTGTAGAGATTTATATTAAACGTGTCCAATGCATAGAGATAATAATTCAGATTTATTTACTTTTTTTACCCACCCATTTAAACAATTTTTTTTTTTATAATATTCTTTAGCAAATTAAAATTAAATATACTTAAAGCTTAAGAGGATAACTATATATGGGTACGCTGTAGATTTTTATGACAAGAAAAATATTTACTTCATATTTCTTTTACGTTTTATTGTCGCGTTTATTTTTCTGCATTCATAACTATTGTATACTTTCTAGATTTTAGATTAATTCATTCGTATATATAGTTATCCTTATGAAATCCTTCAAATCGGTTACAAAAGGATTTATTTATATCACATCGAGAATACAGAATAAAGCATAGTATATTTTTTTTAGTTAGCCATAACAAATTATTTGTTTCCGAATATATTTCCAGGTTGAATATAGCATTATAATCTAAATTCCACTTATATTCTGGAAAACAAATTGCCGTTTGACTTTTTATCTCGCTTTTTATCAATTTTATTTTGTTTTTTTTTTTCATTTCGACTCGAATTGGACAAAAAAATTGTTGCCAGCTATAACAAAATTTCAAAAAGTGATTGAAATTAACTATAAATGTAGAATTCCAACCCTGACAAACTGGAATATGAAAGTGGAATATATGTACATATTCCGGAATATTTTTTCGTATGAAAAATCCAGTTCATATTCCTGAAATATTCCGGAAAACACCATATTCCACAAATATTCTCCTAATGCGATCACCATATTACTACCATTTTTACCTTGAGCAAAATCTTATGGAATTTAATGTTATAGTGACACCTATTTGTTGCCAAGAAATAAAACACCACAACCAAAACCACAAAAAATATTTATTTGATAGCATTATTGTCTATTTTTGGCCATACTTTTGTGGTGAAGTTTGAATCTATTTGTTTAAAATTTGCTAAAATATTTTTTTTAATGCAAACCACAAAAATATGAAAAAAAAATCAAGGAAAATTAAAACAAAAACATTTTTAACAATTTTTTAATTTTGTTTTTTTATAGAATTTTTGCACTTCTAAATTATATTTATATGAAGGACGAAGGTATAGTTAATTTTCAGCACACATCAAGCTTTCACGAAAGTTTCTTTACCTTCAAATTTTTATTGGACTTTTCGATGGATGTTTACTATCAACAATACCTTAAGTGGAAAAGTGAAAAATTACAATATTTTTGCCATTTTTGGTCAAACATTTATAAAACATAAAAAATTTCTTAATAAAAATTGATCTCAAAAACAATTTAATCTATACTCGTAATATGCTTTTAAGCTATATACATAAAATCTATGCTATGAATTGAAATATTTTTATTAAAAATATTATGTACTGTACGTACTACAAAATTATATATATACATGAAAGTATAAAGAATATAGAAAGAAAAAAAATTTCTTCTTTTATTTTTAGTGTTTATTTTATAAAAAAGAAAAAAAATTTCTAATAAAAATAATTTTTAAAAGAATCAAATTGTATATTTTACAAAGAGTGTTTTAATTTTTATTAAAATACCAATAAAAGATTCCATTTTTTGTTGTTGTTTTTTTTTTATATTTTCAATTTTCATGAAAATAATTTTTTTTTTTTTTATAATTTCATATTTTCCTCCTTTTCTTCACCGGAATCATTGAATTTCTTTCTTCTAACTACAAAGCGATTTTTATGTTTTTATTTATTTTTCTCATTGTGAAAATTGTTTAAAAAGAAAATTATGAAAAATTTTCGTAAGGGGCAAAACTCAACTCACCCAGAAAATAATGAGCTTTTTAATTATAAATCTTATTGGCATTTAGCATGAAATGGGACATAATTTTAATTTTAATTAATACCATGTAGTTCGAAAATTATACTTAGTATGAGAAAGTTTCAAATTAAATATAAGAAATTTTAAGATCTCAATTCTCAATTCATGCAGTCTCGTTACTATTTTAAGTTTTTATATGACAGTAATTCTCATTATTTATATAAATGCATATTTCTTTCAATCAACTCAATTATACGGACCTTACGCAGTGGTTAGACGAGAGTAAAAACTAGTCTTAACTATTTACAATTATATGAGTTTTTTATTTGGATTTGTGATGTAATTATTATCCACTGGCTTAACTATAGTTAAAAGTATATTAACAAACTATTTCATTATTTCACTTCACTTTTTAGTTTTTATTTACATTTAAAAAAATAAAATTTCATTTGACAAGTAATAGTTTAGATTTAGAAATTTTTTTAGTTAAAACTATTAGTTATAACTATTTCAAGATTTTTTTTTTATATAATTTTTCACACGTACATTCAGAAAACATTTTAGTTATAAATAGTTTTTAGTCTCACTAGCCCCCAAGTAAGCAAAAAAAATGATTTAAAAAAAATAATCAAAACTAAAATACTGATTTAGCTTTTTAGCCTATTTTAGAAAATTTAAAAACTCTTATCAAATTTTAATTCGAAAGTTAATATCATTTTCTATAAAAGTTATGCTACGATCAGCGTAGAGATCTTAGTTTATTTATATAGTTATATAATTAGGCTTCAACCCTATAAAATCATATTTGGTTTAAAACAGTTTTGTAAAATAAATTCTTTAAAAACAAAATTAATTCAAATTGAATTAATTTTGAAGTAATAAAATGCCAATTAAGCTTTCTCTTATCTTTTTCAATGTAATAAGTTCTGTGTGAACTAAAACAAAGAAAAATAGATAAAACTAGAAGATCTTATTTCGAAACTAAAAAATGTAAAACTGTACTTAAAATTTAAATCTGGAATAAAAATAAAGTTAGTTCTGAAGAGGAATTCAAATAAAATAGTTGTTTTATTTTTGGCGCAGTCGGTGAAGATTTTTTTTTTAAAATTTTTTTTAAGTAATAAAAAAAAAAAAAAATAGTATTTTAAATTTTTTATTAAAATTATTGAAAAAATAATTGGAAAAAATTAATTTTTATTGAAAAAATAAAAAATTTTTTTAATCGTAAGAAATAATATAATTTTTATTGAAAAAATAAAAATTTTAAGTTAGAAGATAGAGATTTGGTAATTATTGAAAAAATAAATTCAATCTCTATAAAAAGTTTAACAATAAGTAAATTAATTAAAATTTAAATTTTGCTACAAATATTAATAAATAAATAAAAATAAGTAAAATTATTGAAAAAATAATTTTTATCTCTGAAGAAAAAATTCATAATAACGAATAACGAAAAAAAAAAAGTAACAAATTTTTATTGAGTATTTAATTGAAAAAATTGAGAATAAATAAGAAATTATTGAGAAAGTATTTAAACAATTAAAGTATTTAATTGAAAAATTTTGAAAAAATTAAGAATAAATAAGATATTATTGAGAATTTTATTGAGAATTTAAAGTATTTAACTGGAAAAATTGAGAATAAATAAGAAATTATTGAGAAAGTATTTAAACAATTAAAGTATTTAATCGAAAAATTTTGAAAAAATTAAGAATAAATAAGATATTATTGAGAATTTTATTGAGAATTTAAAGTATTTAACTGGAAAAATTGAGAATAAATAAGAAATTATTGAGAAAGTATTTAAACAATTAAAGTATTTAATTGAAAATTTTTGAAAAAATTAAGAATAAATAAGATATTATTGAGAATTTAATTGAAAAGAAAAAGTGACAATAAAAAAGAAATTAATATTAAATTAAATAAATAATTAAAATTTGAGAAAACTATTTGAAAAAAAAAAAGAAAAAAAAATTTCATTGTAAAGTAAATTCCTATAAATTAAAATAAAATTAAAATTTTTGAAAAAAAAAATTTTAAATAAAAATTCCGATAAAACTTACCATAAAATCTAAATTTTTATAATTAAACAAATCTATAAATAAGAAATTAAATTTAAAATCATTGAAGCAGAAATCTCATCAAGCAACAAATCCACGCATTCAAGAAGACCACAAACACATCGAAAATTTAAACAGGCGAAAATTTTTAAGTTAAGTTACGTAAGTTTAGTTATTTTTATTTTAGCAATTTGGATTCAAAATTTTACTTTGTTTATCACTATTTTTTGTAATAATCATATTTTTTTTATTATTCGATTAAAAAGTAATTATTTTGTTATTGATAATTATCTAAGAATAAGTTTGTACCAAAAATTTCGGAAATGGAAGGACAAGAACTTTTAAATAATTTGGCAAAACAAATTAGTTATATATCTCCGTATTCTGGTGATAAATATAGCCTAACTCTTTTTATTGGAAGAATAGAAGCCTTACAAGCCTTAATAAATGCAATCCCAGAAGCATCTAGAAACGTTGCTAAAGGATACATCCTAGATAAAATAATAGGGCCCGCTAGGGAAACCATTATAAAAGCAGGTTCTGACCTTACTTGGAATGACATTAAGACGGCTTTAGTTACAAATCACGGTGAACAAACTTCTATGACAAAATTACTTGACGAATTACGCATGATGCGCTGTAACGGAAACATTGAAACTTTCTATTCAGACATTAACTTATTATTATGTAGACTCAATAATTCTCTTTATTTGTCGGAAAACGCAACTCCTGACAATTTAGCAACCAACAGAAGACTCGCGTTACAACATTTTACATCGAATTTGCCACCATTGGCGAAGAACATTGTGGAATGTAGAAATCCTGCAACATTGAATGACGCCTACAAATTGCTCAACGACCTAGGGTACTGTCAGAATACACAAAACGCAAGCCCGAGAAATTTTATGAACACAAATCGAAAAATCAATGAAACTCGGAATACAGAGAATAAATTAAATTTTAACGGAAATACTAACCAATACAATACCAACCAATACAATACTAATAGAAACGGTTTTAGCCATAATAATACTTATTATCGGAATATGAACGGAAATAATTACAGACCTAACGAAAATAATAGTAACAATAATTTTAATCAACGTTTTCATTCTAACTCTAATTATCAACAAAATTTTAATAGAAACAATCTCGTTCAAAATAATTCCAACATTAACCATAGTTTCAGTAATAATCGTAACAATATTTCGAACCAACCAAGCAATAGTAATAATTTTCAACAGAATCGATTCAACACACCTAATAATAATAATTATCCTTTTTTCCACGGAAACCAATATTTTCCCAATCAACAACTTAATAATATTAATCGGTTTAATACAAATACGAACAACAACAATAACAGGAACCTGAATATGAGAGACAGAGTCGAACCAATGGACATTACAGTAAACGAAAATTCTAAAACTTTTGACGAACAACTGAATACTTTTGAACAACCCAATACTTTTGAACAACCCAATACTTTTGAACAACCCAATACTTTCGAACAACAAAATGTTTACGAAGGCCTACAAAATAATTTCGAAGAACCCATCTCCGACTTTCAATCAAATTTCCAATCAAATTTTCAAGACCAGGCCTCAAACGACTACCATATATAGTACTAAAATCCCCAAAAGGAGATATGAAATTTATAATCGATAGTGGTGCAGAAAGTAGTATAATAAACCCAAACCTCTGTAACCCAAAATGGAGACTTAATGTTAACAACATACCTTTGAAAGTTTTAAATAGAAACATTGAGACTACCGCTATCTATAAAATACCAATGTTTAAAGAATTTAATGAAAACAAAGATCATTTCGTAACTTTCCTAGAATATAAATTTCATACAAACTTCGATGGATTAATAGGAAACAATATTTTAGTTGACTTAGAAGCAGTTATTGACTATAAAAATAGACTATTACACACTCGACATGCGACTCTCCCTTTTTTCCTTAATTTAGATGAAGAATGTTACCATCAAAAATTCTCTAATTCTGACTCTTCCAATATATTCAGTAATGAAACTTATAATGGAACCATCCCTATAAACATTTTTCCAAAACACCAAAACGAAAGTGACACAATGAAATTGAAAACCGTTTTAAGCAATTATCAAGATTTATTTTTTTCTGAAGGAAATAGGTTGACATTTACCAACGAAATTAAACACCACATTAAGACCAAAATTGATACCCCCATTTTTTCCAAATTATACCGATATCCCGAAATACATAGAGAAGAAGTAGACAGACAGATTAAAGAAATGCTTGAGCAAAAAATTATAGTTCCTAGCGATAGTCCTTATAACGCCCCAATATGGGTTGTACCTAAAAAACCTGACAATTCAGGAAAACAAAAATTTAGAATAGTGATTGACTATCGAAAACTCAACGAACAGACTATAGATGATAGATTCCCACTTCCCAACATTGACGAAATATTTGACAAACTCGGTAAATGCACTTATTTTTCGAAAATCGATTTAGCTAAAGGTTTTCACCAACTGGAAGTTGCTCCAGAAGATCGAGCAAAAACGGCTTTTTCCACTGCAACCGGGCACTACGAATTCGTACGCATGCCTTTCGGGCTGAAAAATGCTCCTTCAACTTTCCAACGGTTAATGAATAGAATTCTCGAAGATTACATTAACAAAATTTGTGTAGTTTATCTTGACGACATTTTAATTTTTTCGACCAGTTTTGAAGAACATTTACTATCACTCAAAAAAATTTTACAGAGATTAAGAGAAACAAATTTAAAAATACAAATCGACAAATGCAGTTTTGCTGACGAGACTACTGACTATTTAGGACACATTATTTCTGACGAAGGTATAAAACCTGATTATAGAAAATTTGAAAGTATTAAAAATTTAAAACTACCAACGACTATTAAGGAAATACAACAATTCCTTGGTATAACCGGCTATTACAGAAAATTTATAAAAGACTATGCACGGGTAGCTTATCCCATCATTAAATACTTGAAAAAGGATCTCAAAATTAATGTATGTGATCCTGAGTACATAGCTTCTTTCAACAAACTCAAGCTGTTATTAATTAGTGAGCCAGTTCTCAAAAGCCCTGATTTTCAAAAACCTTTTTTATTAACGACTGATGCGTCGAATTATGCTATTGGAGCTGTTTTAAGTCAAAATAGCCACCCAGTATGCTACGCGTCCCGCACATTGAACGATCATGAAAAAAGATATTCGGTCATCGAAAAAGAGCTTCTCGCCATTGTTTGGGCAGTTAAATATTTTAGGGTATACTTGTTCGGGAGAAAGTTTACAATTTGTACCGATCATAAACCACTTATTTGGCTTCATAATCTTAAGGAACCAAATATGAAATTACAAAGATGGAAAATAAAGCTCAATGAATATGATTTTAATATCAACTATGTAAGAGGAAAAGAAAATCGAGTAGCAGACGGACTTAGTCGCTATACCAAACCAGACGAAAACCCGGAAATTATTAATCAGGAACTTTATAATAGCGAAAATCTTTCAACTTCCTTGATTGAGAATAATTTAAAAGACAGAATTAAATCAACCCACAAGCCCATCAACTTTTACAAAAATCAGATTTATTTAAATTTCGGCGAAAAATCCAAAAATACCATTAAAATTATACATAAGAAGATTCAAAATTTTATACTTATTAAGGAAACATCAGATTTGCTCGGTTTTATGGAAAAAATACTCATAGAAAAAGTTACGATGTGCGTTTATTCTGAAAACAAAGAGTTATTTACCGAATTCGAAAATCTATTTTTTAAATATTTTCCTAACCATCATAACTTTAGACTAGTTAGATCTGACCTAAAATTAACGGACGTAACTGACGAAGACAAATTATTAACTATTATTAAAGATGAACACTTACGTAACAACCATAGAGGTATAACCGAAGTATTCAATGAGTTAAAAGAAAAATTTTATTTCCCAGATTTATTACACTTTATTACTAAATTGATAAACAATTGTGAAATTTGTATTTTGGCTAAACATGATCGCCACCCAAATAAAATCCCATTTAGATTAACTGAAAATGCTAATTGTATCAACGACATCGTTCACATTGACATTTGGTTTCCTTACAGAAATGTAATGTATTTGACTACTATTGATAAATTTTCAAAATTTGCTACTATTCATAAATTAAACGACAGGACTTGGGTTTCAATTTTAAAAGCTTTAAAAGAAAGAATTCAGTTTTTGGGTAAAATGAGGAAATTGGTACACGATAACGAGACATGTATACTACATAACGCAATAGACCTTTACCTAAAAGACAATAACATTGAAATACACGTCACTACGGCCGGGAAAAAGACGGGAAATTCAGACGTAGAAAGACTGCACGGCACCTTGAATGAACATTTACGCATAATGGAGGCAGAAAAAACCAACATAGGGGAACTTGACGAACGAATTCACAAAGCCATACTTTTTTATAACAATACTATTCACTCAACCACCAAAATTCGCCCTTTTGATTTCATTATTAAAAACTTTGATAAAAATGACATTACAAATTTAGCTACAAAATTCAATCAAGAAAAATTAGATCGTACACAAAATTTAAATAAAAATCGGGACTTTAATTATGAAATAAACGATAACGTAGTAAGAAATAGAATTGTAATAAAAAACAAACCCAAATACAAAAAACTACATAAATATCAAAAATTTGGAGATTACACAGTAGACAACAGTAATAACAGACGAACAAAATACCACGAAACACAACTTAAACGTAGATTTAAATACCAGGACTAATTTTCTTTCCTCTTTCTCTCTTTCGCAGAATGTATTTTAACATAATAATTTCATTACTATTTACACTCATACGAGCGCAATCTATTGAAGTCATCCCAATCCAAAATGATAGATTTTCTAATAATTACAAACTTCTAGTAAGGGAATTAAGAACCGCTAAACAAAATCTTCAGACATTATTACCACAAAACTTACAAAAAAGATTTAAACGAGGTTTCATTAACCTGGTCGGTTCTGCTTTAAAATACTCTTTCGGTACAATGGACAATGACGACGCCGACGAAATTTACAAACATTTACAAAATCTGGACATTAACGCAAAACAAATAACAGAACAAATTAACAAACAAGTTTTCATTAACAATAATCTTATCAAAAATCTCAATAAAATCACAGAACATGTTAACACGGGACAAAAACAAATTGAAGAAACTTTTAACAAAATTACAAACGAATCACTAAAAGCTTTAACTACTGCCAAAGAATCGAATTTACTTTCCAAATTTACGCTGACATTTCTACTATAAATAAACAGATTGAAAAAATTTCCGACATTATACTTTTAAGTAAATTAGACGTACTAGCACACGACATTTTGACAAACGAAGAAATTACTAAATACAACATAACATCGAAGAATCTAGCTTTTATAAAAAATTACGTTTTAATTAAAGACAAAATTGTCATATTTGCATTAGGCATTCCAAAATTCTCACCCGAAACTTTTTACAACGGCTTGATAATTCCATTTCCGAACGAAAAATTTGAATAATTAGATTATAAAATCGAAAAAATTATTATAAATAAAAACAGTATCTATCAATATTCCAATGATGTAAAAAAGAAGAATTTAAAATTCCATACTAATAGTTGTATAAGGAAAATTTTTTATAAGAACAATACATGTAATATTCGAATTAATAAAAACCCTTCTGTTGAAGAAGTTTTCGACGATTTGTTAATAATTAAAAATTTTCCGTTAACGGAAATCGAACAAAATTGTATGGATCAAAATATTGTAATAAAAGGAAATAGCATACTTAAGTTTATAAATTGTAAAATTCAAATACACGAACTAATATTCCAAAATACACTGCATACTACATTTAACAGACTTTAATTACACTAAACGAATTCAAAATCTCACACTAGAAACACTACATACAAAACACATTGAAAATAGAGAAATAATAAATTATGTTAAATTCGAACAAAGATTAGTTTACAGTTCTTATACTTTTATTATCTTTGTAATTGTCACTATAATAATAATTTTTTATGTAAAATTTTATAGAAAAAATACAGCAAATGTACAAATAATTCAAAAAACAAATGAGGAAGATAAAAGAAAAATTGAGCCGTTTGCAGAGACGCAAACTAATTTTCGGGGTGGAGTAGTTATATAATTAGGCTTCAACCCTATAAAATCATATTTGGTTTAAAACAGTTTTGTAAAATAAATTCTTTAAAAACAAAATTAATTCAAATTGAATTAATTTTGAAGTAATAAAATGCCAATTAAGCTTTCTCTTATCTTTTTCAATGTAATAAGTTCTGTGTGAACTAAAACAAAGAAAAATAGATAAAACTAGAAGATCTTATTTCGAAACTAAAAAATGTAAAACTGTACTTAAAATTTAAATCTGGAATAAAAATAAAGTTAGTTCTGAAGAGGAATTCAAATAAAATAGTTGTTTTATTTTTATATACAAAAATTAACTAAAAAACTGAAGTCTTAGCATAAATAGCATAAAAAGTGGAAGCGCATTCGAAATTATCTAAACAATTCGAAATTGGATTTTGTATTTTATTGGCAAGTTCAGAAAAATATTTTGAAATTGATATTATAAATAATTTTTAACGTGTCAAAAGTAAGTCAAATAATTTCAAATAAAAATTATGATTAAATTAAAAAATTGAAACGCATTTTTCTGGTCTATTTTTTTTTTTTGTTTTTATTTAAGTTTTTAATAATATAAGAAAAACAAAACTCATTTATATAAAATTGAAATTTCCTCACGTTTTCATCTCAATAAATTCATAATATATATATATAAGATTATTTTTTCTTAGCGAATATTTGTCAAAAACAAAATTATATTTTAATGATGGGTATAAAAAAAAAAGAAGAAAATGAACATTTTTATAAAGAAATAAAAATTTAATAAGAAAAAATATTATGTACTAATAGGGGCGCAAAAACTTATTTTTAACTTTTAAAAATATATTGCATAAGAAAGGTTCAATAATATAATAAAAATTATACACTTTTTTTCTTAGATGAAACCCACTGACTGTCAAGATTTACAAAATTTCATTATCATATTCATTTAAAAAAAATTTTTTTTTATGCAAGTCCCAAACAATTTTGTCCCACAGAAATCTCTCTACAATTTCGCTTTTGAACTTTATTCGAAAAGAATTTCCTTTATCAAGAAAATTTTCGAGTGGAATTGAATTAAATTAATGCTGCATATTACTCATGCCTCATTCAGAGATATCATAATGGACTTTAGAAAAAAATCTTACCTTACTCTAAAATTCTTGTTATGCATGGAAGTTATGAAAAAATATGACAAAAAAAAAAATGAAAATTTAATAATATCGCAGCGCCCACGATAAAATCTTAGAGAAAAAAAATATATATCAAAAGAAATGTAATGAATGTATATATTAAGTGTCTGAAATGTCAATTCAGTTAATCTTATTTTATGTATGAATTTAATGCCCTAGAAATATACGGAATTACTTAATAAACTCTTGCTGGTAGACACAAAATATTATATTGTATGTATTCTTTCATAGGGTGGAATGTAAATTTAGATCGGTTTCACAATAAAATAAGAATTTTTTTTTGAAAATTTATTTTTTGTATGATAATTCCACAATGAATAGAGAATATTGTGACTATATATACACGAAAGTATCAGTTCATTTTTGCTTCCTATTTATATTTGAAGCCAAATTTAAAGCTTATAAGCGTTAAAAAATATATATTAAATAAAGATTTTCCCAAGCCAAAAATTCAATCAATAATTTTTAATTTAATTAATTTTCTCTTGATCAAAACCGTGAAAATTTTATTTATTTGCCAGCAACAAAATATTATCTGCAAGTATATAGAAGGAAATGTGTTAAAAATATATTAATAGATATATAAATACAATGAATATAAATGTCTAATACAAAATATGCTCATGATAATTTTTTTTCTCCTTAAAGTCTTCTACTAACGATATTCCTTTTTGGAATACGAATAGTTTTTATTTTTTTAGTATTTATTTTGACAGAACTGAATCACTCTAATCATTTAAAACAAAACAAAAAAAATAAATAAATAAGTAAACATAAACGTACTAACTTTAAACTCTGTTGTTGTATATACATGAAAAATAAATTGAAAATAATTTAAGCAGAAAAAAAATAAAATAAAAAATAAAATAAAAGAAAAATGTGTAAAATGTGCGATTTTTCAACTATGTGAATTTTTATTTAATGTCAAAGAATTATTTAACAATGACTTTTAATTTAGCTGAAAATTTTTATTTACGATGCCCTTGTTTTTCCCTTTTTGAATAAATAAAAAAAAAAAAAAAAATTTTTTTATATCACTCAGTATGAAGAATATTATATTCTCTCTAGAGGACAATCATTATTATTTGAATAATATTATAAAGATAATGAAGAGGCTTAAGTTCGTTAGCTTTTAAGACATTTTTTATGTCCTTGAGACAAAATATTATATATCATCATTAATCTTAATAATTTTAATTTAATTTAATAATGTATGTTTAGATAAAAACAATCAAAAAATATAAACATATTATGTATGTAAGTACATGTAGGTAGAATTTAAATAAAATGAGAATAATTTTTTGATCTGCTGTGAGCTTCAATTAATATTAGTTAATAAAAAAAAAAACGAATATTTTCAAAATATTCTAAAATATTCTTAAAAAGTTAATTTTCGCAACTATCAAATCAAAATTGAAAAATCTGGTTGTTATATGCTTACTACATATTAATTATATTTATGTATATAATAACAGTTATTAATTATATAATTATATAAAAGTTTCCAATCGATATGTTCAATTCGTATAAATAGGTGATGCACATATAATGTAATAAAAACATATAGTCAAATTATTCTTTTTTTTCCGAATGAAGACACGATGTACATGGTCCCTTGATAAATATCTCTGTACGTCTTCGTCACGAAAGTTTTTCGTTAATAAAAAATATTCATTAAATTAATGAGAAAATATTTTTACTTTCAAATTTACTTTTAATAGTAGGTAGTTTAAAAAAATATCTTACATCCAATATAAATTTATTTATTTTTATTTTTTTAAGGTAAAATTGTGGTTCAGAAATACTGTGGATTTTCATAAAAAAAAAATAAGTTCTTCACCGTTGTTGCCACCAATTGAGAAAGGTAAGTGCTTCAGTTTAAATTGCAAAAAAAAATTTAAATAAAGTCGATAGATAGAGGTGCTAATAGACGGGTTAAATGTTTATTCATATTTTCTTCCAACTTGTTTAAATTTCTCTTCAGACTTACCTTTTAAAATCATCCAAACCTCTTTCAACATTACTACACATTACTTAACTTGTCTTTCAATAATTTTGATATAAAGTATCAAAATTATTTGATTTCTTTCAATAAGGATGGAAGACTTCTTCAAAAAGACTTTCAAGAACACCACAGATGAATAAATTTTAAGTTGGCCAACTCAAGTTGACGAAACATTCAACCCGTCTGCAAGCACCATTACTTTTAAAAAATATAGGTGCTGCTCAAATATGCGATAAACGTAGTAAAAGAAATAGCCAAAAAATATTTATCGAATTTTATCAAAAAATATAAAATATAGTAACAATATTATTCTAATATGGTTATCAATTTGTGAAAACTAACATTATTGTCATAAATAAAATAATTTAAGTATAATATTCATATTTTTCAGTTGTTAGTTATGTACACAACACATGTATATAAATTATAGTAATTTTCAACTAATTTAAAGTTACAAGAGAAACTTTTCGGACATAGAATAATCTATTTTGGTTAATTTTTGACATTGTTGTAATAAATGATAAAACATATGCAGATCCTTTTAAAAGTACATTAAAAACTTTTTAGAAAGTTTTTCTAAGCACCCACAAGAAAAAAAAAATGTTTTAAAATAATATTTAATATGAAGAAAAAAGTAAAAAAAAAAAGTAAATAAAAAAGAAAATCCTTAAAAAAAAAATTATTTTTATAAAATATATGAAAAATATGGTAACTTTTGGAATAAAACAGGCCATTATTATGTTCATTGTTCTGTATTCTTATTTTATATACGCATCCCAAAAATTTTAATGCTATGTAGGTAGGTATATAATGTAATTGAAATACAATTTAAAAAAAAGATTTACTTAAAAAATATTTATGGTTCTTATTCTTAGAAATTAAATATTATAAATCGAAGATAAATATCCATTTATTTACGCATATTTATAAAAAAAAACATGAAAATTAACACAATTCAGTTCCCTTGTTGAGAATAAAAATTTAACTTTATTTAAACACCGACCCAACATAATGGTCTGCTAAAAATTTGTTATAATTTGAAAATTATTTTCCTGAAGTATTGTTATTATGTTTAACCATTAGCAAGCCCCAAAATCCACCAAAAAAGTTTTTCGTGCAATGTCAAAATTCAAGTATTTAATAAACGCCATTCACTTTCGACAAAAAGCGAGAATCCGTTTAATTGAAGTTATTTTACCATTAATTTATGTTTGTTTATATTCTTGAGTCAAATTGAAATATTTGAGTTATGGCTAAGCTCGACTAATTGATTTTTTCAAGGACCTAAAATGAGATAATATTTAAAATAAAGAAAAAGAAATTTTCTTCTCTAATAACTTTTTTCCCCAAAAAATTCATCTGTTTACTGATTGCATAATAAAATACTGTCAACCTACCTATGAAAATCTGTTAAATTTTGATTTAAAATGCAACACTGTTTGGTAATTAAAAGAATATAAAATCCATTAAGGATCAAATCCAATTGATTGAACAATTTTATATAAACAATGTTTTCTTTTTTTTTTGGTTTCATCCTATAACACAAAAGTTGCATAATACTAGTTTGAAAGGAAAAATCTCATATTATTCTTTCGTAACACAAAAACTGTTGAAACCATAAAAGCAACAAAAGTTAAAACATTTCACAAAATCTTTAGAATTGCATAAGGAAATGCCTGCCTGTAGTTTCTATTTTTTTTAAAATCTTAATTGAAACTTTTAATCATTTTGAACTAGAATTTCTTTTATTCAATAATTTTCAAATACAATATTATTATCATCGATTAATTAAAATAAAGTTGGCAAACTTTATATAAACTCTATGACAAATAAAGCAAAAATTATAGCATTAATTTTTATTACAATAATTTAAAATAATTAAAAATCGCCATTACTCATCATCTTTGAAATCACATGGATTTTTGCGTATTAAGCGGGTATGTTCCTTTTCGGTTGTATCAAAAATAATGTAACCAACAATAAAAGGAGGTATCACTCTGAACACGTTGGATCGAATTCTACGAATTGTATTTGGAATGCCTTTTGAAAATGCATTAGCAAACGCTTTTTGTTCGAATGGTGAAATCTTGTATGTTACGATGCCATGGATTTTGGCCAAATTACCAAAATGTGCACCAAGTAATTGACGTGTTAGATGCATTTCTCCAATATTTTAGGTATATACAAAAATCAATTAGAATCTAACGAGTTCTTTGAAGAATAAATTTTTAAAAATATTTTTTTTTATATTTTATTTTAGTATTTAAATTTCAATGAAAACTAGATAGAAAAACAAAGTAAAAATTAATTAAGAAAATAATTAAAAAATTAAAAATATTATTTGGAATTGCAACCAAATTATTTATGATCCAATCAATTTTTGATAATCATTATAATGGATAATCATTATTCCGTTATTGAAATTATTCCTAAAATTATTACAATATCATAATTTTTTTTCTTCACTGTTTTGTGGATTTATTGAGAAAATGTTGTTCCTTACAACGACAATTCTGATACACTTGACAAAATCATCAACCTCCAACTTGGCCTTCAAAAATTCGATACAATACGACTGACATTTTCTAATTCTTTAGGTTATTATTAGAGCGGATAAAAAAGTCTCGCATAAAAATGATATTAGGCGCCTTAAAAGTCCTGCAAAATTGCGAAAACAATTCTGTAAAAGTCTCTAAAAAATATGAAAAGTCGCGCAAAAATATGAAAAGAAAATACTTTTAAAGGATTTCGAAACCAATATTATTATTTTTCACGATTGCAAAGTACAATACAGTGCTGTTTTAGATTTTCCAACAAAAAAGATCTACGTTTGTATGTCAAAATATTTTTGTATGCTGAAAAAGATCGTTCAACATCAGCCGATGTTGTAGGACAATACTTGTAAGCAACCAGCTCGCTAGGTGAAAGATTGAAAACAAATTCTTGCGTTGTTTGTGATCGATGATTCAAAGCATTATTACCGAAAAATGATCATTTTAGGCTCGCTAGGCTGAAATTTCCAAAAAAGTCTCGCTAAGCCAAAAACATCTAAAAAGGCAAAATGCCTAGTCTCTAGGCATTTAGGCATTTATATCCGCTCTAGTTATTATAGTAATAATATTTTGTTCGTAAATCGAAATTTGGGAAGTTATAATATGTATATGTACAATGTACTAAGTTGTAGTTGCAAATATCTTATAACTCTTATGTAAAATATCTTTTTCTTCATACTTGTGAGAAAGTATTTAAATTGGAAATTAGTAAAAGTGATTTTACTAGTGCGTACTAGGCATGCCGTGTACGTAAAAAATGGTTTTCCTATGTGTTGCTACATTGTTTTTGCAACTACAGTTTGGAAAATCTATTATATTTTGAGATTTTTAATTTTTTTGTGTACTTGTTTTCTTATCAAATCAAAAAATACTTGAGAATGTGTTTTTTTCATAAATGAGGCATCCGAACCCTAACTTAAATGGGGCATTTGCTAGAAATATTCTAGAAAACTGAATATCCCACAAATATTTCACTATTGTAAATAGATGCCACTTCTAAAGTTTTTGTAACTCTATGTAAATGTTTTATTAATATGAAAATTACTTTGATAGTTGTACACCATTAAATTTATCTTTGAAAATTTTTTTTTTTAAATATCTTTATACAATGTTTATTTAATGAGCCTAAAAGAAATTTGAAAGTTTTTTTTTTTTATTTAAAATATTTATCTTATGAAAAATGTTTAATTTAATAACCATAATTGGGATATTTAAAAAATGAACATAAATTTAAATAAATTCATTTGAAGATAGTTAGTTTATGATGTCGTCAACCAGAAATTTAATATGCAAAATTTATTTTTAAATTCCTGAATGCTATAGCAATCTTATTTTAATATTAAAATATCTGAATTATTAAGTTAAGTATAGTTCCGAAATTGTGTGTCAGAATTAATTGGGATTTTAATTTTCTTTTGAAGTTTGCCAAATGGAGATTACGTTTAAAACATTATAAATAAGTTCAAAGTTAGATTTTCTGTTGTAATATGTTTTCTCAACTTGTATGATTTTATAATTATTATAAACAAAGGCAAAACAATACAAAATGTACAGAACAATATAAAATCAAGAATAATGATATTTATGAACGAATGGTTAAACATAAATTAAGACGTAAAAAGGTTGATCTAAAATTTTAACTTCAAAACCATATAATAAATAGAAAATAAATATCTATTTTATTAACATTATTGTTGATTATTTTTAAATTATATTTTTGTTGTTTATTTTCTTTCTAGTTTCTATTAAATGTAATTTATGATATTATGTACATACATTTTATGTCTGAGTATTTAAAGGTAAATCCAATAAAATTGTATTGATTTAAGAAATTCATTTCTTTTATAAATACCCTTGCATTAAAATGTCCTTTTATTTATTGACTTAAAATAATTGGGAAAAAAAAATCGTAAAATACCATGAAAGACATTGAAAATTTAGGATTTTTTTAAGGTTATATTTGAGTTCAATATTATACTTTGATGATGGGTTACATTGCTGGTTCTTAACTGTGCATTCATTGACCAATTCAATTTGAAAATTTGGAAATTATGTTTCTGTTTGAAAATACTTCCAAATGAAACTTAAGTATAGTATTATCCTATTAATATACTCAGATTAGTTACTCTAAATTTTCTTCCTTCGTTACCTTATAGTTTTATTTACAAAATACAATTTTTGAATTAGTCTGTGCTTGCTATTTAAGTTAAATTGCTCACATTAAATCATAAATTTAATTTTTATTTATTTATATCTTTGATTGATGAATAGTGAAGAGTATTTCAATATTTTTTATTATGGGATTGTTAGCCTTAATTTTTGAATCAACGCTACAAAATTTCAGAAACAGATAAATATCTTTTTTAATTTTTTTTTAGATATTTTCAGGCTAGAAAATAAATGAATGCATAGTATACGTTAATATTTTCATATGCGAAAAGAAATAAAATAAGAATTACTTTATAACTAAGTGTTATTGGTATATTATTATGTCTGAAGTGAATGTACTTAACCATTTCTAATTTTGACATTTACGATAATTTGATATTCTTAAATGAAAGCATATTTGTAAAAAATGTTAATTTTACGTTGATTTATAAGTACTTTTTTATATCTTAGTATATTTCCAATAAATCAATCACACAATAAGTTTCTATTTTGGAAAGTAAAACTCATTTGTCTTTCATTTTTAGAAAAAAAATTTAATAAATAATGGCTGAACAAGAACATTCCTAATTAAAATATATATAGAAATTTTTTTATAAAATTTAAAGAACACACCTCGACATATTATACCATATAATACTATTAAATATTTTTATAGTTAGATTGTTAGTTATGACTATATAATACATGGAAGTCTCCGTTCCGTAAGCTAAATATGATCAAATTGAAATTAAGGAGTAGAAGTAAAATAAGTTAACCTACAAAGTTTCATTAAATTTTGATTTGAATGGGCTTGTCTTTGCATTTAACGCTTATTATTTAAACAACAATTGTGAGTGATAAAAAGGTCAAGCTTGCTGCTACATTATATTCTCCATTAAATAAGTACGAATTTTCTTCAATTCAAATTCTAAAATGTGTATGCTGTTAGAGTTCAATTTATGTTCAAGGATTTTTTGTCCAAGTTCAGTTAATTAAAAAAGCTAGGTACCTAATAAAAAAATATCTATATCTGGAAAAATCATTTAATTCTTTAATATTGAATTTTATAAAATGATAATAAATATAAGAATACAAAAATATTACTTTGATAGATATATAAGTTTATACTTACATAGTAAATTTTTTCCCTATTTTTATTGATTGATTGTTTTTTAGCAATTTGATTGATACAACGATCTATTTTTTATTTATTTATTTTTCATATAAATAATATTGAATTATTGACTGTTTCGTATTTTATTGCTATAATTGTTCAAATAAAATACTTAAAGTATACTTTAAATTTAGGCTTTTTTCGATTTGGAAAATTTATATTGCTTTTTCAAGTTGTTTTAAGCAAAAAAAAAAAATAAAAGCTTTTAAATTTAAAAGTTAAGTGTTTATTTTTTTTCTTAATGCGAAGAAAAATATATGTGTATACCCATCCCTGATGATGGGTGATTTAATTAAGTTTTTTTTTTTATTAAGGTTAAGTTATTCAAATCATATAAAAGCTTTGTACCTTAATTTATGTTCAAAATGCCGTCTAAGGATAATTTATAGATACTTTTAAAATGATTTCTTAATAATAGATAAATTTGTGTTTATTTTGCCAAAATATAGAATTTACCATTTTCAAATTCAATATTTATCTGAATATCATTTAAATTGTATAATACCCACTTCACTTCCATATAAAATACATATTTTGATTTGAATTTCCCTAGCTGTTCTTAAAATTATACGTTTGTAGATATACGAATTCAATTAAGAACAATTTATTAAATTAAAATCTAACCAAATTTAAGTTTATAATATAAATATTCTAATGAATATAATAACAACATTGTAGATTAAACTATTTTCATAATATAGGTGTACTACATATTGTTTATTGAACCGAAAAAAAAATAATTTTAATAAGACTACTTCAGCTTTTTTCTTTTACAAAATATCATTAAAATGATTTTAATATATACCATAATATTGAACTTTTACTTAAAACAAAAACTTAAAATCCCTATCCATATATATTTATCAAATCAAAATATAATCATTAAATATTTTAAAATTTTACATACACATATCCTTGTTAAAATATTTCAGTGAAGGATAATTTAAGTTTGTATGTTTTTGAAATTAATATACGCCTAAAATATGTTTATACACTATGTAATTATTATGCACAGCACTAATTCTTCTCTATATATGTATATACTCTCCGTAAAATAATTATGTTTCAATTTGGAATCATTTCATAAAAATAGCATGATTAGATATAGTTTAAATAAAATAAAAAAAAAACATTATAAAATAAAATGTTCACATTATTAACTTACATACATAATATTATGTATATTAAGATTTTAAGAAATTTAAAAAGTATTTTTTTTAAATTCTCTTTAATAACATCCTACACAACACATAAGAAATAAATCTATCCAGAATTTGTAAAAGATTTCTGAGAATTGAAAATTTTCTAATATAATATAATGTAAAAATGGAACTATATAATATGTTATTTTCAATGTAAAAAATATGTATAATTTTTAGTAGATAAAAATTTCATGAAAAATTTCTAGAGGATTTTCTGATAATTTTTTTTTTTTTTGATTTTCTTCATTTATAAAATGGATTTATTTTTTTTTTATATATTTAAAAACTCTTATATGATAAAGTTTTTCTTTTTTACATTATTTAAATCCTAAATGTATGAAGTTTTTTGTCTTTAATCCATTTTTAAAGAAAAAAAAAAGTTTCTTTTAAGTGCACTTATTTATTTTAAAATATAATATAATATTATGCATTCATATCGATGGTTGTGTGAAAGTTGTTCAAAAAGATATTAAAGACAATCAAAATGAAGTATATTTACATGTTGAAAACTTTTGGATTTCTTAATTATATGTGTCTCTTAAGAAAACGAGTCTTCTTGGTGTTTAATATTCATTTTGTGATAGAAATTCAAATAAGAAAAGTTAAAATGTTTTTGAAAATAACTAAAAGTAATATTAATGATTTCTTTAGATTTTTCTTATTATATATAAAGTTTTTAATATAACACTATATAGTTCAACAAAAGATACATAGCAACAAGTAATCAATTAGTATACAATTATTATAAGAACAAATCATAATGCTCTTCTTTTATAATCTGGTCATTTGTTATCACTCATTAAAACGTTAATTTTATTTTTGTTTGTTCTACTATTTTCTTAAAATTGTTGAGTATATAGAATTACGTTTACTTAATTGATATTGTAAATTTCTATTCTAGTGTTTGAAGTTGTTTCGATTAAAATTTTCGCAGCAATTTTATTCAAACAACAATTTTAAAATAATTATAATAGTAAATATTTTCCTTCAAATGAAAATATTTTCATCTGCATTACACCTTCAGTGTTTTCTAAATTGTTTCATAATTTTCAATTTATTAAGTTTTCTCGGAGTATAATATAATAAATAATTTTCTTAAACAAAAAATTAACTATATAAAAAAGGAAACAAAATCATTTCACTTCATTTGTTTTCTTCAAAGTTTTCAAAATCAAAAAAAATTTTTTTTTTTTTTTTCAAATAATGACCCGCGAGGAAGCACTTAAAAGTTTTCTAAAACTTAATAAACTTTATGCACAATCAAGCAAGGAATTTAAATTAAAAACGATTTATTTTAAAAACTCATTCTTGGAAGTTTTTATTAAATATTTTTTTTTCAAATAATCGAATTCGGGCTAGTTTCTTTCCCTTTTCGAATCAAGGCTATTTCTTGAATGGATGTTTAAAATAAAATTATATGTTAAACTTAAGTTCTACAAATAACCATGTACGATAGTTTCAGGGACTATTTCTTGAATGAATATTCAAAATAAAATTATATTAAACTAAATTTCTACATATGGCCATTTGAAAGTTTCAGAGAAATAATTAAAATAATTAAATTTTCTACAAGTCTTTGTATTTCATCGCACTGATTATTTTAATATCCTGGTTATATCAGACATATCCCTTAATGCAGAACTTTTGTATAGCAGAGAGTGTTAACATCATACAGTTCTTCTCTGGATCTAGATCAAATAATTAAATGGCTTGAATTCTCTCTTTATAATGCTTATATTTTATTCATCACTACTTTATGCCCAAATTAATCTAACTATCATCGCAGTCATTTTTCAAAACTAATGTTAAAATTTAAACACGTTTTAGTTATATTCAAATTTGTTGTTTGCTTGAAAAAGAGAGAAATTATATGTATAGTTTTATCAATAAATAAGTTAATATGTTTTTGTTCTAACCTTACGATACATGGCACATTATTATTGGAAAGTTGTTTTTTTTTTTCGAAAATGATCTCTGTTTTGAATTTCTAAAAATAAAATTTTTATTAAAATGTTTGTTTTTCTTTGAAATTTTCTATATACTGTATCTTATTAAAATGTTTCGTTATCTATATTTTTCACAAAAATAAAAGGAAGAAGTAGAAAAAGTTATTCCCTCATTGTAAAGCACAACAATGTTGTGTTATCACTTTAATTAAGTTTTCTTTCTTTTCCCCCCAGGAGATATCCTGTTCTAAGTGGAAATATTTTCTTTGACATTGTGTAATTTTATTTAGGTTCACGAACAAATTTGTTATGCAATTTAACGTAGTATGTTAAAAAAAAAACCAAAAATACGTCTTAAAATTTCTTCATACAATAAAGTTTATAGTCTGCTTGAATCATTTCTTTTTTTTTACCCTTAAACGTCTTTTGACGTATAGCAGAAGCTAGTCTGTCATTTGATGTAAAAATGAGTATTGTTTCTAAATTGGAAAACAGGTGTATAATGTAAATATACATATAAAATTAAAATACAAAAATGAAATAGACAACTATATGCACGGGACATTCTTTCAGGAATATCCCGTGGAGCAGAATCGAAAATGATACACGTACTATTTAAGTGTGCTATGATAAGATCAAGAAGAGCAAGAATGCTCGGGGAATACTTCTGGGACTCAGAGAACTACGAGGACACAAAACTAAAGATATTATCAGGTTTTTAAAGAATCGAATAGGTCGAAGAGGACCCCATTATAGAGAATTCGTGGCTCTTACAAATTTAAAACAAACAAATAAATCAATATTTAACCTAATTTAGTTTCATGAATGTAAATGTACCACGATAATTTGACCAATAGGCAATAATCTGTGGAGTACTAAATGCAATCAAAATAACCAAATCACAAAGCGGTATAAGAGGTAATATTCTACAATTATTTCTTATATTATTTAATTATGCAATTTTTTTTGTCTAACATTATAACCAAGGTAAATAAAAACCATAATATTTATTTATTAAATCTTGAATTTTCGACTAAATGTGTAACCAGTATTTCATATTAATTAAAATTTTATCTAATGCGTTATGTATATATTAAAATATGTATAGGTACACAAATTTAACTTTTACGTTCTCTGTGTAACATAGATACATTTAGTAATAACATTAACCTAATGAAGAGAATATAAATTTTTTTTCTACCATAAACATACATATTTTTCTACGAATTAAGTTTTCTCTATACTCTGTCATAATAATATTATCGTTTGTACGTTTGTTATTAAATAATTGCCTTTAGCTTATAAATTAATATGAAAAAATAGAATTTTTTTGTTTCAACTAAAAACATTAGAAAATTTTTAATAATTTTCTTCCAGTAACTATATGTTTATATCTACATTATAAGACATAACTAATTTTTTTTTTCGAACTCATTTACGAATTTTGTTAGCTTGTTGAAAAAAAAGCTTATCTTTATTTTTTTGATAAAATATAATGCTCAGCAACAAAAACTTTAGATATTATATTTTAAATATGAAAAATGTTAAGGCATCACCACTTAAGAATTAAAATTCAACACTTTAGGAAACTTTTTCATATTTTCATCTTTAATGTTACCAAGGAATTTTTAACATATCAAAGTATATATATATACCTATAGTGTGAAATTATTTACCTACATTTATTTTTAAATAAATATTTTCTTTTAAGACTAATCTGTTTTTATTTTTTATTTTGGTGAGTCTTTTTATTTTGATCTAAAATCTAAAATTTATAATGTTTAAGTCAGTGATTCTTAACAAGTGGAAGTTTACCAGGGGCCGCCAAATTATGTTAAATGTACCCTAGAAAAATATTTGTTTTATTGTTTCTTGAAATTCTTTGGACTACTTAGAAAAAGAACTTTATGCATTACAAAACTCTGAATTCAACATCGAAACAATTATAAAAATACTAATTTATTATCATTTGAAGAAGATACATTACTAGAATTAATAAATGATTATAATCAGAAATCTGTTTTCAAAACTAAAATGTGTTATTTGGGTATATATTCGTTGAGAATATCCTATCCTATTTTCTGCAGCAATGTAAATTTTCTCAACAATATAGAACGGATAGCATTACAAACAAAATAATCTAGAATTTACCAATTAGTTCAATATATTCAGCAACGGAGATCTCAAATGAATTATTTTGAATATTTTTTAACTTTTAAATTTTTTTTTATTTTTATTTTAATTGTAAATAAATAAATTTTTAATTATAAGTTTAAATATTATTATTAAAAGTTTTTTTTAAATATATAAAACGTATTTTAACAAATATAAATTATTATTAAAATAGGGGGGTCTCGAAATAATTTCGAGAAAATGGGTGGTCCGTAAGAATAAAAAGGTTGAGAATCACTAGTTTAAGTGACGGAACTAAGCTACAGGTCATTATTATTTTAAGTAGATAGTTGGTTCCTGAAAATTATTCACTGTAACCCAATTTTTATCTTGATTTTGATGAAAGATTACAATTGACATTACGAACACATTTTATCAGACAAATAATTTAATTTATCTTACCATTCCACTCTGATATATTTATCTCATTAGTGAAAGTATCTATCTTCCTCAAAAATGTATTATTCATTTATTTTCTGACAACTTTATGCGTTACATCCATTTTTTGTATGTAAGTTTGAAAGTTATTAGAATATATATATACAAACATTTTTTTTTTTTAACTTCACAAACTATAATTGATTTAATTTTATTTTCATTTTTGTTTTTCAAGAGATCCTTGTTAAAATTAAATAATAATAATAATAATAATAATAATGATTTATGTTCTAAAAATAATGAAACCGAAAATAAGGAATGGTTGATTAGTATTTCATATTTGTTGTTTTTCTTTCTTAATAAAACAACATTATTTTTTTTTATTTTGGAATGAATCTTTAAAAAGATACACTCTTCTAAATTAATTTGTGATGCCAATTAAGATTTTTCTTTATGGATTTTTGACCATTCGGGTCTGTAATTAGCAATAATAAAATATAGAAAAAAAAGTAAAAAAAACACAAAATATATAAAAATATATATGTATATTTTTCTTGTTAAAAAGTTTCTTTAATGTAAAATTCATTATCCTAAAAATATATATCTCTTAATGATGTTTTAATGATCCAGTAAGAAAGAAAATTTTTGATGGAAAAAGTAATGTTGTTAATAACTTTGGAGAAAAAAAAAATTATTCAAATGACAATATAAGGTTCAAAAAAAAAATTTATATTAAAAAAGAAGCGCCTTTTAGTTAAAAAAGTAAGTAAAAAAAAATTAAAAATATTTTTTTTTTGTTTAATAAGATGTTCACCGTAACTACACCACTAAATAATAACAATAAAGTGACTTTTC